>NEWO01000178.1:605675-687540 GCA_003013225.1 Phalaenopsis aphrodite
TTCGTTTACACCCCTATTTATAACAACGTGTTAAAGATGGATTGAAATTACAAAATTTTTTACGCCATTAATATTGCTTTACAGAATGTGAAAAGTCTCGTTTTCAAAGGGTCTAAAAACTAAATCATCAAATTAAAGCTGACAACGACAGAAGATGGGAAGGCGTCCCTTCTTTCCATGATGGGCTTTTTTTTTTGGGGTTGTAAAGGTCATGTGTCCTGCGCCTGTCCGATTCTATTCATGGTTGAAGAAAGTTTTTCATTGTTTTTGTGGTAAAAGTTCTTACAATTTATATACTTTCGTTGTATTCACAAAAGCAGCCATTATGCATGCTGCAAATAAATTCATACATAGAATATAAATTTTCTAAACTCTATGCTTCAAATCAACCCATATAATTAGGGGTGCAAAGGGACCGAACACGAGCGAGCCTAGGTTTAGTTCGTGTTTGCATGTGTTCGGCTTGTTTGTATTTCGAGCTCAAAAAATGTGTTTGTGTTTGACTCGTTTGCTTGAGCCGAACACAAGCCGTTCATGAACAAATAGTCGTTTTGACAACCATAATTACATAGTCATAAGATGTTAAGGATTGAGACAAAATTTAAAACATAATTTGATTAGTAGCATTTCGAGCCAAAACGAGCCGAACATGAACGAACAAATATTTGATTGTTCGTGTTTGGCTCGTTAACTTAGCGAACAAGCCGAACACAAGCTTCTTAATGAGTCGAACACGAACTGTTCGCGAACAACGAACCATTTTGATAGCCCTACATATAATTTTCTTAAATTTTATATAATTCATTTAAGTAACTATATTATCTCCACAATATTAGTAAAGACAGCTTTATACGAATGAGATTTGAATTCAAAATTCTTATAATAAAGTTCTAAAATCTTATTAATTAAATTAATTGATTTCTTCATTTAAAGGAGAAAATATGATCATATTTTTAAAAATTATAAGAAGATGCATATAATAATAACCTCTTATTTAAAAACAAAATTTAAAAATTAAAATGGAAGATTTACATACAATCACTTAATTCATGTTTAATTATGTATCTAACATCTAACTTTAATTTTTATATTTATGTCACCTTTTTTTTGTATGAAAATGAGTATTGCACTTCAGCTCGTGTTCGACTCGTTCGAATCTGGCTCACATTCGAAATCGGCTCGTGTTCGAAGTGGCTCGTGAACAGTGTGTTTGCGTTCGGCTCGAATAATATTTTCATGTTCGAGTTCGGCTCGAAATTTGCTCGTTAGAATATAAAATTATTTTAATAAATTTTATTTTAAAAAAATAACAATAATTTTGTCTAAAATTTTTTCAAGAACAAATTTAGGGTTTAGGGTTTAGGGTTTTGTCTAAAACCCTAAACCCTAAATAAATTTCATACAAAAATTCAGATATTTATTAACTTAAAAAAATGATGAACTCAAAAAACTTCACAAAATTGATTGCAAAATTTTATACAAGAATATTAATATTATTTGACAAAAATTTACAAAATAAGAATAAATTTATTACAATTTTTAAAATGTACAAACTAAATAAGAGTACAAAAAAAAATCTCAAAATAAAAATCAAAATCTAAAACAAAATGTATTGAACATTTAATTCTTCTTATGCTTTACATACAACTCAAACTACTAAAACTAATTTCTGTAAACTACGAGCTCACACCATTGGAGCTCTTGAAAAGCACCGGGAGTAGATACGTAGTTTCCTTCGGTGCAGTAGGTTGTAGAACAGGAGACTACGATGGTCGTTGGTTGATCTCTGCTACCATTCCTTATTGATAATTGCAAAAAAAATTAAAATAAATTTATGGTTGCTAATAATCAGCAGTTTATGGCTGCCAGGTAAAGCTCTTACTTTAGAGTGAAAGATCATACATCCTTTTACACACAAAATGAATATTTTTGGATTGCTTATGCTAACCAATGTAGGTATTCTCTATTAGCTGGATATTATATTTTTACCACCTAGATGTATAAAAAGATTCATTTGATTTTTAAAAAGTTAGTAAAAGTGGTAAATGTAAATATTAAAGTTTTGGTAGAAGCCCCCAAAAAATATAAATCCAATGAAACTCCGTCATTTCCCATCAAAGATAAAGAGAAGTTTGATATGAAGACAATGAAATGATACCCAAAGTATAAGTCGTATATTCCCCTCCGAAGGTGCCATCGCCTGCAAATTACACCAATTTCCCGCATACAAAATGATGTATAATTAATTGAGACAATTACATGCATACCACCGAATTCCTACATATTTACATATCTAACATTTAAACATTATTTTTTACATTTATAGCACCCAAACCATTCACATCTCTGAAAGAAGAGAAGAAGCTGCAAGGCAGATAACAATGAAACAAATGTAATCTCATTTGGTTTGATAAATTTCTCAAATTGCATCCTAGAAATGAATCATTGAGGACCAAGTCACAACATCCTGATCAGGCATTTTGTCAAACACTTTATGTGCACCAAAAGCATCTCCAAAAGACCCATAAGCATGAATAAGCGCATTCCTGACAGATACAAATGAACCAAAACCAAACTTCAATATCAGTGAATGCAAATTAGTACAAAATCAACAAATAGGCATTTCAAAAGCCTCCATACAACACTTTAAAAGCCTCCATACAACAATTTAAAAGACTAAAAAAGATGGGCAACCTAGCACTTAAATGGGGGCACCAAACTCCCTTAAAAATAGTAAATAATACATATGCAAAGAGATTAAAGCTGATAGTGTTAGATGTGCAAATACTCATATGCCAAAAGATTTAAAATGGTTGCAAACTTGTGTTGCCTTCTAAAATTAAGCGTAAGAATAGTCATCTAAGACATCATTTCATATTCTTATCCTAACCTTCCAAAATTAAGAGAAAGAATAATCATCTAATGCATCATTTCATATTTTTATCCTAAAATGGTTGCAAACTTGTGTTGCCTTCCAAAATTAAGAATAATAATAATCATCTAAGGCATCATTTCATTTCATTAAGAGTAAAATTCTTCCATTATGTCTTCTCCATGCCATACAAATATTGGTGTGATAAATAAAATATACTCTTTAATTAAAGAGACATTGCCACTTAGAGAAAACAAAACTTACCCGGTTGTGTTGTTTAGGGTTTGGAGCATTTACATACATAACAACCAAGTCCTTCGAATTCACATATCTAACACCATCATTTTTATTTGTGTGCAAATGCCCAGAAAAAGAGTGGTTAGCACATAAAGATGCATCTTAAAAAAAAAACAAATCCTATAACTATTGGAGAGCATCAAGTAGTCATTTATCAACTTATGCACAACAAGAGTCAAAACAGCAAATCACAAGAGCTTTCAAATCTTTCCCAAACCAACAAAATTGTAATTTTGAACAATTCTTATACAACTACATATTTAACACCTACAGTTTGATATTTACATTTGTAACATTTTGATATTCAGAATCAATATATGCAGAGACATATTTTTGCCTTTGAGAAATAGATAAACGTAGTATATATGGGAAAACAGAAGCTCATGTTTGAGATATAAAAATACATGAGAGCCGAATGATCTATGCGTGTATAAACAAATATCCAAGTTCAGGTGTTAAGCATGTAAAGTATAAGAATACACTACATATCTAATGACAACTTTGAAACCATATTGAACCAAATGTAGATTTTTCTAACATATTTTCAACGCAATATCACATATTTTCCTTTCAATCCCACCGCCACAAATATTCTATTTTTTGTCAAATTTACACACATACCAGTCAATTCTTATGTATTGAATGTCTAACACATATACTTCTATTTTTTGCATTCATACCACCTTAAACTTTAAAATGTAATTTTGGGATCTTAAGATTTTACTATTTAACAAAAACCTGAAAAGAACAACAATTTCTAGTCAAAGAATGATAGCTCATTCCTCATGCATACCCAAGATTAGCATACTGAATCACTAAAGCCTACAACCGTAGCAGAAAATAATGCATAAAAAAAAGAAAGTAACAGTTTAGTGTCATTTAAAAACTTATATTAGCCAACTGGTGATTCCATAAAGACAGATTATTCCATACCACATAAAAACCCTTTAAGGAATATCATGTAGGTACTAAATATAAATCTAAACACTATAACGAAGAAACCACTTAATCAAATTTAGATACACATAAATCTAAATGTGTTGACCCCACTTAATCCAAAAGCCCTAATTTTATAATGAAAATCTAAATAAATCTAAACAAATCTAACATTATAATGAAAAAACCACTAAATCTAAATAAATCTTATACAAGCCTTAGGATCACTAAAAAATATACATAAATCTAAAAGAAATTTAAGAAAGTTTAAGACAAGATGCATACCTGAAGATAAATATGAAATATTACTGAAAAGGTACTCAAAGATAACACCTATGTCTCCAAACAAGCAGTCGTGCAAGACTATCGAAAAAACAAAAACAACAACCGTGCAAGACTATCGAGCAAACAAGCAAGGATACCAATCAATCAAGCCAACAGTGTCGACACAGAGAAGTAGAGATTAGATAGAAGAGCATAGACGCAAGCCCTAAGCTGTCGCGGCCGTCGGAGGAGTATAGTCGTAACTCGCAAGAGGGAGAGGGCGAGGGCGCCGAACGAACGAGAGAAGTTTCGAGAGACAGAATGGGAGGCCGGTTAGGGTTTTTTTGTTAGTGGTATATATATTTTAAAATATTTTATTTATTTAATTTTTATTACTGTTTTATATAATTAATATTGAAATATTAGTAGTAATAAATTATTATACATTATAATTTATAGGATTTGATTTAATAAAATGTGATAATTTATTTATTTAGAAAAAAATTAATTAATTATAATTTATAATATTTAATTTTATGAATATTTAATATGTATATATATATTTATTTATTTTCGAGCCAATTCGAGCCGAACATGAGCGAACAAACTTTTGTTCGTGTTCGGCTCATTCACATTTCGATCTTAAAAATTTGTTCTTGTTCGGCTCGTTAGGCTTAACGAACGAGCCGAACACGAGTTGTTCGCGAACAACAAGCCATATTGACAGCCCTAATTCCACTTTTTGAAAATTAAAATAATATTATTTTTTATTTTGATGCTTGTACAATTTTTATTTTTCATTTATAGAGCGCAATTATTTGATTTCAATGCTACTTGCCGTCATTTTCATGCAGGACGTTGCATTGGGGAATACATGTGGTTGTTGCTGTCGCCATGAATTCCTCGGTCTTTCCGCCTCTAACCAACTCCTTGCTTTCCCCATTTTGATTCCGAAAGAGTGTCTAAACATGGCTAATTTTAGTGTCCTGCTCGGGCTCTTGAAGCTATCTATGAAAAGTGGAAAAAATATTCTTCTTAAACATTATATAGAATGTTCCAGGGTTGATGATTTGTGAAATTTTAGATTGTTTGGTGTTAAATGATTAATGAAAGTAGAGTAATAATTTAGCGTCAAAGGTTAGATGAAGATCTAAGATGCACAGATAATAAAGAAGTAGGATGGGACATCTCAATTTTTTAATTGAAAAATTTTTTTGAAAGGGAGAACCCATGGAGTCTAGCCCTTTTGAAATAATTCATTATGTAATTGGAAGTACACAGTATCACTATTTTCTTGAAATATAGAAGATAAAATTACAATGTTGATGTATTATAATAGTTTAACAATAATAGTTGTAATAAGTTGCAAACGATGTAATCGATTGCAATGAAGGCAGTAGCCCACCATGAATGTTATAGACGGTGGCTGTAGCGCTAGCTTCTCATAGTGGTTGTTGTTGAAAGCCGTGATAGTAGTTGGTCATATAGGTCATAGATGATTGCTACAGATGTATTTGTTGGCCACAAAAGCCGTAGTAGGGAGATACAGCAGTTGTGAACCACATAAGCCATAGTGGTGAGTTGTGATAACGTCTGTAAACCACATAGGCTAGAGTTGAGAGCTGCATGAACTGTGAGTCACACTTATCATAATTTATCACATATGCCATAATTGTGAGCTATAATAACGTTTATAGAGCAAAGAGTCTTAAATTTAAGAGCTGCAAGAGCTCTTGGCCACACAAAAAATAGTTGTGAGCTACAATAATGTTCATAGGCAATAGGAGTAAGAGTTGGAGCTGCAAGAGTTGTGAAACAAATATGCCATAGTTAGTCATGTAGGCCATAGTGGCAAGCTGCAATAATATTTGTAGATTACAAAGACTAGAGTTAGGTTTCAGCCTATGTCCTTTTACTTTTAAAATTCTATCATTTTTCAGCTCCTTGATATCCACAACACCATAAAGATAGACTTTTACCACAACGAATGACCCTATCCACCTGGACTTCAATTTTCTAGGAAATAATATTAATCTTGTATTGTATAGTAAAACTTTTTGTCCAGTATCTAAATCCTTTCTTAGACTTCCGATCATTCCATAATTTCATATTTTCTTTTAAACTCTTCGTACTTTCATAAGATTCATTTTTTATTTCCTTAAGCTCATTCAATTATAATAATTATTTCTCACTAGCATCTTTCAATTTATAATTAAATTTCTTGATAACCCATAAACTTTATGCTCTCGTTCTAATGATAAGTGATAAGCCTTCCCAAATATGAATTTATATGGGGTCATTCTTATAACGGGTTTATATGTCGTCCTATAAGCCCATAATACCCCATCCAGTCCAACAAACCAATTCACTCTATTAATATTTATAGTCTTCTCCAAAATTTTTTTAATTTCACGGTTGGATAATCATGCTAGACCACTGATTTGAGGACGATAAGCAGTGACAATCCTATGTTTAATATAATATTTTCTAACCAATGTTTCAATCTTCCTATTTCTGAAATAACTTCGCACATCTTTTATTATTACTCTCGGCATGCCAAATCTGCTAAAAATATTTCTTTTTAAAAATTCCGCAATGCTTTGATCATCACAAGAAGGTAAAGTTACTGCTTCTATCCACCTTGAAAAATAGTCTACTGCAATTAAAATGTATAAATTTTTGTAAGATGGTATAAATGGTCTCATAAAGTCCAACCCCCAAACATAAAAAATTTCAACCTCTAAAGTAAAATTGAGGGGCATTTCATTTCTTCTAGAAATATTTTTCACCCTCTGACATTGATCACATAATTTCATATAAGTATTAACATCTCTAAATATTGTAGGCCAATAAAATATAGATTGTAAAATCTTATATGCAGTCTATCAATCCCAAAATGTCCCTCAAAATTAGAATCAAGAAATTTTTGAATAATTTGCCGAGATTCTTCCTTAAGTACACATCTCTGAATAATATGGTCCTTATAATTTTTTATATTAATATGGGTCATCCGAAAAGTAAGAACTTGTATCATGCATAAATTTCTTATGTTGTGGGTATGTCAAACCATAGGGTAAAATATTACTAAGTTGAAATTAACTATTTCATCATACCATGGAACATGCCATTCAATTATAGTATATATCTTTTCATCAGGATAATGTTCATTGATTTCATTTTCACGATTAACTGAATTTTTTTGTTCATGCCTAGAAAAATGATCAACTATTTAATTATAAGTTCCCTTCATATCTACTACTTCAAAATCAAATTCTTACAATAGAAGGACTCATTTGATTAACCTTGGTTTTGTATCCTTCTCAACATCAGATATTTAATAGCAGAGTGATTTGTATACATAATATATTTAATTCCAATAAGATAATGTCTAAATTTATCAAAAGCATATACTATTGTTAAAATCTCTTTTTCAATAGTAGTAAAGTTAATTTGAGCTTCATTAAGAGTCTTACTAGCATAATATATTACTTTGAAAATTTTATCATATTTTTTTTCCCTAAAATAGCCCCAATAACATAATCACTCGCGTCGTACATCAACTCAAATGTTTTCGGCCAATCAAGTGAAACAATAATAGGAGTGGTGATTAAGTTTTCTTTTAACAATTTAAAGAAATTTAGGCACTCCTAATTAAAATATAATAAAACATCTTCTTCTAAAAGTTGTGATAGAGGCACAGTGATTTTTTAGAAATCTTTAATGTATCACCTCTAGAAACCAACATATCCTAAGAAACTCTTAACTCTTCTCACTATAGTAGGAGGAGATAGTTTAAAAATAACTTGATTTTTTGTCAGAACTACTTCTATACCATCTTCAAAAATTTTATGTTTAAGTACAATTCCTCCTGCAACTAAAAATTGGCATTTCTCCCAATTAAGAAGTAATTTGTTTCTTCGCAGTATTTAGTATTTTTTCTAAATGATTTAAACATGATTGAAATGATGTACCAAACACTAAGAAGTCATCCATAAGAACTTTAATTCATTTCTCAATTAAGTCACAGAAAACAGACATCATGCAACTTTGAAAAGTTGCAGGCATTGCATAATCCAAAGGGCATCCATCTAAAAGCTAAAGTCCCATAAGGACTAGTGAATGTGGTTTTTTCTTGATTCTCAAAAGCTATAGGATATTGTTCATAACTGGTATATCCATCCAAAAAACAAAAAAAATCTGTGCTCCGCTAGCTTATCTAACATTTGATCTAGAAATGGTAAAGAAAAGTGATTTTTCCTTGTGATGAGATTTAATTTTCTATAATTAATGCAGATTTGCCACCCAGTACCTTGTCGAGTTGGAATTAATTCATTCTTTACATTAATAAAAGCATTCATTCCTTCTTTCTAAGGAACATAGTGGATCAGACTAACCCAAACACTGTCCGAGATAAGATAAATAATTCCAGCATCTAACCACTTTATAACTTCTTTTTTCACAACTTCTTTCATTATTGGGTTTAGTCTCTTTTGAGGATCAGCCCTCGGCTTATGATTCTCTTCCATTAAAATTTGGTGCATACAAATGGAATGACTAATACCTTTAATATCATCTATCGTCCATCCAAAAAATATCTTATAATTTTTTAAATTTTCCATTAATTTTTGTTCTTGATCTTCAGTTAAATCTGAAGATACTATAACAGGTAATGCAGATTAATTCCCTAGAAAAAAAACTTTAAATGCTTAGGCAGAACCTACATCTTTACTTCAAAAGGTTTTTTAGTTGAAAAACTGAAAGATTTACCATTTTTACTAGTGTCCAACAGCTCAAAATTTTCCTAAACATAATTTATATCCTCATTAATCTTTTTAATTATTTTATCTTTCAAATTAGTATCTTCTTCATATTCTAGTACTTGTTGTTCCATTTTATCTTCATAATTTTCTTGAAATGGATTTTACTTAAATGATTTATAAGTTCTAATTCGAAACATTCATCATCTCTTCCATTTGTTGAATATTTAATTGATTTTGATATATTAAATGTAACTTTCTGATCATTGACTCTCATGATTTAACTCACATTTTTGCACATCTATCATAGCTATTCCAGTAACAAGAAAAGATCTCTATAAAATAATTGGAATTTCTTTATCTTCCTCTATATCTAGCACAATGAAATCTACAGGAAAGATAAATTTATCCACTTTTACTAATACATCTTCTATAATTCTCTTTGGGTAAGTGATCGATTGATCAACTAACTATAGCATTACAAACATGGTAGAAATCTATCCTAAGCCTAATCGTTAGAAAATAGATAGGAGCATAAGGTTGCTGATAGCCCCTAAATCGCATAGAGCTTTCCAGTAAAATCTACTTTCTATTGCCCATAGAATAGTAAAACTACCAGGATCTCAATATTACTAATTGTAGTTCCTTAACTTTGTAATTGATTTCACTAACTCATTATAAAATGTTTAAATTATCAATCAATTGGGAAAAGAATGATTTGGATACTTCCTAAGAAGTTTTTTAAAGTGTTCACAAGCCTCATATATTGATTCCCCTTGATACAGACAAAAAGTTGTAATGTCATTTCTAAGCTTAACAATCTTTGAAGGTGGAATATACTTAGCCAAATATTTATGTGCTAGGTCACTCCAGGTTTTAATAGATCTAGGTCATATAGAATTCAACCAAATTTTAGCTTTATCCTTTAAGGAAAAAGGAAAATGCCTAAGTTTAACAACATCATTAGAGACACCATTATACTGAAAGGTGGCACGAAGTTCTTAAAAACATACAAGATGTAAGTTAGGATCTTCAAATGGAGTTCCCCCAAACTGGTTATTCTATACCATCTGAATGATAACAAATTTTAATTCAAATGTGTTGGCTTCTACAACAACAGTTTGTATAATATGATGAATTTCATCTACCATAGGATTAGCATAATCTCTTAATGGTTTTTGTACATTCTCATCCATTTGATTTTCTAAATTATTATGTAAAGTATTTTCTATTTCTTGGAATTTATTAAGTTCTTTTTGTTTTCTAATTTTTCTAATAGTTTGCTCTAACTCAGAATCGTAAGACACTAATCCATCAAATCCTGTACATGCATACACTATTAAAGATAAATAACAAAAAAAAGCAAAGCACACAAATTAAAATAGTAATTATGCATATATATATTTTATATTTTTATATTTTTTTAAATACACACACAGATGCACGTATATAAATGACACTACAATTTTCTTATAAGAATTCTGTTGTTCAAATAAAAATTTTCCTAAGTCGAAAGGTTTTGTTGCTAACCCTGACAATGGTGCCAAAAATTTGACCCAACCCATAATTAAGCAGTTATTTAAGTCATGAAAGATGACAAAAAGCTTTACCCAATTTATATTAAGCGGCTAGTGTGCAAAATTAAATATTATGTAAAGTAAATAAAATGATTCACACACTAGGGGTATAATGCAATTATATGTATCGTTTCAAGTAATATAGGACTTTAATGAAGTCCTAAGTATTTAACCCACAGGGATAGGCAAAACTCTTATAGGTTGACTTTAATAAAATCCTCTTTAAATTGCAGTTAACTTATTTAGGAAATGTTGAAACCTTTTTTGTGTATTAACTAATCCTACATAATTTAAAAGGAATGTTAAGTACGATAAGCAAATGCAGAATACAAATGCAAGAAAATCTAAAATGGATAAAATTTAAAGTTATGGCTAAGCAATTCTAAACTAACGATGTATAGAAGAGTTCAAATTGTATAAAACATTTCTTCCTACATTGAGTTTATAATCAATGTAGGAATCTAATAATTTTAAATATAATTAATGTATTATGTCAAATAGTAGCATACATATTCCTTAACCTATCTCAAGTGCATAAAGAATATTGACTAATCCAGAGTTAAGTCCCTAAACTAGTGATTAGGCTGGGAAGATACTAGCTGTCACTCTAGAGTTGACACGTACCCTTCACTTAAAGGCAAACATCTCTCTTTAGGTTCTAAACATATGGATCAAATTAGAAATTTTTGTCTGTCACTCTAAAATTTCTAATTTACGCCCATCAAAACTTATTTCTTTATTTACACTCAACCCCATGAACTACATTCTCATCCATGAGACTAAATGTGATTCTTACTATGTTGAGCAAAGCATAGCCATTTCGGGTCATTATGTTTCACAATAGATTTTAACAAATCAATTGGCCAGAACGATAAGTAAATTAAGCATAGAGTTTAAATCATCACAATTTATGGAATTAAAAGTACTTCTACTAAACTTTATTCCTACACATAATTACTCCTCATTGCAGAAAGAAAGCCAAAGCATACTACTCAGATCTCATGGGTAAGACACAACAACTCATGGATTTATATATAAATATAAGTTTACAAAATAATATTATGTAAAATAAACGAAATACAGAACTTATCTCAAAACCCTTCCCAAGTATTCCTTCTTAAATTACACACTCTCCTTACAATTCCACTATAATCTCACTTAGAACTGTGGTGTAGAAGATATCTCTCACTTCTCCTCTAAATCTAAGCAAGCCACCAAGGAAATCCTTCAAGCCTCCAAGAATTTTCAAGCCCATCCCTCTCTCTCTCAAAAGCTTTTCCTCCTAAAAGATCCTCTCTTGGACTTTCTAGAAATCTCTTTGAATAGAGCTCTCAAAATCATCAAGAGTCACTTCAAGCACCCCTTCAAAATTTATCCACATTCATTGAACCATCTAGAAAACTATTTCTGGCACTCAGACACCTTTTTCTGTCATTTAGGCACCAGTCTCTCTGTTGTATGGCGCCCAGACGCCAGGTCAACTTTGGTCTTTTTGCTTCCTTTGTCTCCAAATTGCTCTATTTTCATTCTATTTACTCCAATTGTTCATCTAGTGTACCTTCAACAAAAAAAACATTAAAAATATCTTTCATTAAAGGAAAATATTATTTAAAATAAGAATTAAATGTGCAAATAAAAGTAACATATTTTAGGCATGTCAACACCTTGGCGCCGAAACCCGACACATAAATGACAATAACCCGAGTGCATAATGCCTAAGCACAAAAAATCAGGTGCCTAGGCACCGAACTGGCTGAACCACCGGTTTACCCAATTTAACGCAAAAAATGACTGGTTCAACCCATTTATTTTAGTCGAGTCATCTTCTTCCTCCCACAACTCTTCAATAGTGCACCCTAGGGCTTCTCTTAGATCTTGGTTTTTTGCATTTTTGGGCTCAAAAACTCTGGATTTAATCTTCTTCGGGTAAGATTTATACTTTGCCAAAGAATTTTTCTTCTTTCACCATGGATTTCTTCCACATTATGAAAATGTCAAAATTTCAAATTTTTTTGAGAAATTAGTAAAAAATCCTGGTGAGAAGCTTCTTAGCCTAGAAAATGTGTGTAGAAGCTTATAAAATATATATTTGGAATTTATTTATATTTATATTTATTTTATTTTATATTTGATATGAGTCCTAAAACCAAGAGAGGAAACGGAAAAGAGGTGTTCGACCATAGGAGATTTGTCAACCTTAAAGCTAACGATAGATACAATGATCTACTCATGTCAAAGAAGTTAATATGGGAAGAAGTTTTATCAGTCCTAGAGGTGCCTTGAAAAATCTGATTGTGCAATGAAACTGGGAGAATTTTTTCTACCTTCATTTCATAGCAGTTATTTCTATTATTAGTGAGTTTTGTGCTAACCTCCTTGAGATTTCTAATGAATCTATGGTAGTTAGGAAGAAAGGAGTTTGCCTCACTCATGAATGTATCAATGCTTTATACTTGTTGCCTAATGTTCCTGACTACTACTACTCATCCTTTGAGCCTACTTAGTTGGACCTCGATGAGATTATCTTATTTTTGACTGATGGGAAAGGAGCATGGAAAATAAAGAATGATCACAAGGTAAACTTTTCTTCTTTCAATCTTAATGCCTAATTAAAGGCATGACATTACTTTATTTCTGCTAGACTTCTACCTATGAACCATTTGAGTGAAGTAACTAAGGATAGAGTAACTTAAATTATTATATTCAAACAATGAAACCTGTAGATATTGTCTCTCTAATTTACAAGAATATCGTTAGTTCTTCTAAAGGAGGTACTACAACAGGATCAGGATACTCATCTATCATCATTACTTTATGTAAACATTCAAGAGCTAGTTTTGAGACTTTGGAATAGTTCTACTGTAGAATTATATGGATTTCATGATGTACATGGAAATGGGGCTAGATATCCAGACATTCCTTCTACTTCTAGGCCTTCTACCTCTAGAGCTTCTACTCTTATGCTTGATCATGTACAAGAGTTACAAGATGATATATCATTCATTCAGAGTAAGGTGTGGGACATTGATGATCTTTCAGAACATTTCTAAAATGGAAAAGTGATAACGTGGAAGGTTTCCATGCCTCTCTTGTGAACTTTCTCAAAGGAGATAAGACTATGGTGTTTCATTCTTATTCATAGTATATGAGGTTTGAACATTGCGGTCCTATGGAGGAAGAATATGAAGATGATGAGGATGACGAGGAGTAGTTGTTTGTTATAAACTTGGATGTACTTATTTTTCATTGCTACTTATGAGTTTGTTATTTTACTTTTAGGTATTTCATTGTAGTGGACATAGTGTTATTTATTATTAGGGCTTTGTGGATTATGTACTTTTTGTTTTAATTGTACTATAGTTTTCTTTATGTTTTAGTTTATATATATGTGTGCTTGTGTGATAGAGTAGTCATTCACTTAGCAACTTCATGTTATAAGATGTTTAATTAAGAATTACTTATTGTTAAACACTTGTTTTATTGTTTATACATGTATACTTTTCATGCTTAAAACTCTTGATAGGAAAAAAATTAGAAAAAAAATTATTCCTAACAACATTTATGTATTAAATGTTGTAAATTATTTATAAATTAAAGTTTGGGGGAGGGAGAAAACTTTGAAAGAAAACTAAGCTTTGTTTTTCAACAATAGACTACATTTTAAAATGACCTATATTAGGTGGTGTTATCTTTAGAGAACTATATTTTTTATTCTATGAATGTTATAATAAACTTAAGTTAAATTTTTTTATGATAAGGGGTAGTTCTAATGTTAAGATATTTAATATATAAGAATAGGGATATGCTTTCACTATTTATAATAGAAAAAATTGTATTTTTGATACACTATGAATCTTAGATTTACACTTTAAAAAGAATTAATACTCAATGAAAAATCATATTTAAAATGAATACACATTATGAACTAAATAAATGTGATAAGTTATTAACTTTAAGAGGAGAACAGTGAAGTTCAAACCCATTAAAGGCTATCCAGATATATTAATCCTTACAGAAAAAAGTAAAGATAAAAAAAGATCCTGAAAGATAAGAAAAAGAAAAGTAAAAAGAGAAAATGTGTGGACAACCTTGAGGAGATGCCTAATTAAAAATTGGCTTCACTTGAATCACCTTAAGGAAAGAAACTTAATTACAATTATGAGCTTATTATTAATTCTAAATATTTTATTCAAATATTTACTACTAGATTTCTCATATAATTCTATCTTTTATCTAGGATTCATATGTCTGACAAATTACAATTATTTTTGAAATGAATGGAGAATCAAAATTCCTAACCTGATTACTTGAAAATCTTATACCCCAGTTCTAACCTGAGTTATTAAAATTTTAACTAATGTTACATTATCTTATTTATGGGGTAAAACTATAGAAATATTTAATAAAACCCATTACCATAAGTTAAAGCATATGTTTTATAAAATAAGAGAGTTACTTGAGGATACGTAAGAGTGATTTTTGGGGATTTTGACATGCCTAAAAATGTGCTAATTTTGTAGATACATTTTATGTTAATTTTAATGATATTGCATTTTAATGGAAGCTATTTTTGTGTCTTTTTGGTTTCACGTACAAGAGATGGAGTTTTGGAGACAAAAGAGCAAAAATGGAGCAAAACAAGGTTCAAATGGAGTAAAGGAGCACAAAGTGGACTGGCGCTTAGGCGCCAGACCCTTTACATGGAAATAGAGAGCCCGACGTCATGGCACCAAGATAAAGCACCTAGGCACTAGGCAGTTATTTTAAGCTTCTAGAAGGTTGATGCCTAAGCTTCCATACTGGAGCCTAGGTGCCCTAATCAATTTTTTTTAGATGCAATGTATTTAGATGAATTTTGATGGAGCATCAGAAGTGACTCTTAGGGATTTCAAGGGTTATTATAAGGGTGTGTCTCTTAAAGTGAGAGGAGTTTTTTTGAGGGTTAGAGAAGCAGTTAGAAAGGTGGTCAAAGTAGGGGAGAGAGAATTTGTTGCTAGTGTGTGGTGTGGAAGGACAATTAAGAATTCTTTAAAGGAACTTCAGAAGATTTTCTTAAGGAGTTTTGAGAGAAGCATTTTGTATTTTTTTTTTTTTGAGTTTGTTAAAGTTTATTTTGTAAACCTGATTTTAAATATCAATTGTGTTGTTCTATGTTCACCATGACATCTGAGTAGTTTTCTTTTTCTTGTGATGAGAAATAATCATGTGTAGGATTTGAATTGTTTAGAATTACTTTTAATTTTAATATTGTGATGGAATATTACTTCACGATTAATTTACTTATAAAATTTGGTCAATTCATATGTTAAATCATATTGTAAAAACATAATGACCCGGAAGGACTATGTTTTTCCTCAATTAGTAATTACCACACTAACCTTTGGGATAAAGAAAAAGCAATCTTGGGATGAGTGAAAATAAATAGGGATATAAGATTTTACGTATGTAAATTTGTGATTCTAGGTTGACAGGCTAGAACCTTAACCAATTTTATCTAGGGTTTGGAACTTGAAGCTTGGCTAGCCCCAACTGAGGGCTTACGAGGGTAATCTAGGGTGACATACTAAAACCTGCCTAGCATAACCAAGGATTTAGGAACTTAACTCTAGGTTAGCCAATGTTCATTATGCACTCGAAAAAGGTTAAAGAATAGGTATGCTCCTATTTGTCTCAAAACTATATTTTAAATTTATAAACTTTTGATTCCTACATAGATTATAATCTTATTGCAAGTAGATGGATTTTCATACAATCTAAACTCTTTTACATAAAATTATTTTAGGAACATTTAACATTTTATTTAAGTTTAGAGGTAGAATTTGTAGTTATTAGTTACTTATTTATAAAATTTTAACCTTAATTCCTAGATAGTTTTCTTGTAGTTAAATCATATATTTACTAAGTCGATAGAAAGAGTTTTTCCTTCCCTGTGAGATTGATACTTGGGGACTAAGAGAAAGTCTTACATTACTTGAAATGATACATGCACTTGTGTATTATCGTTAGTGTGTAAAATTGAATTGTGGAGAAAAATAAGAATTATTTATTAAATAGCATTCAGTCGAGAATTAAGGGTGCAAGCACATACGGGAAGTGGGAGTCAAGTTTTTGGTGCTTTTATCTGAGTTTGAAATTGAAGTAATTATACACTAAGCATGCACAAATTGCCTCAGCATCAGCCTCCAACGTCATGGCCATGCTATTAGCCAGCATGGCTATGCAAGCTACTCAGCTCCAATAGTGTGATCAAGGAACCAGGCAGTGTGGCTACATCATTCGAGTAGTGGGTGGCATGATCACACTACCTCGGGCAAGGTTGTGTTGTAATGCATCACAAATTCAGTGCCCATGCCCTAAGTAGCATAGCCTCACTTGAAAGTGGTGTCGTTACGGTATTCAAGGTGAGGTTTTAAAGGTTTATGGGACCTTGCTGACATTAAACATCTTCTCACAAAAGGATGGGTGATTAATTTTGATCACGAAGTGGCATCCAAAAAGGGAAAAATAAAAGTGTGGGTCCTGCCTCACAAAAGCTAAGATTTTTTATAATAGCTCAGTTTAATTTCAAACTGGCCAATTTTTTTGTTCTAAGCTCTATTTAATTGTACTTCGAATTTGGAGAGTGATTCAATCTCATTTCAATGGCTAAACCATAATTATCATCCAAGTTTTCCAAATTATTCTTTAGATTATTGTAGGATAAATAAGCCTCAAGACGGAGCCCGATTGGTGCTGTGAATCGATCATTTGAAAGATTTTGGCAATTTTAACGCATTTGTAGAGTCCATTATGCAAATTGACACTAAGTTGTAAATTTTTTTGTGGATGAATTTCTCGCATGAAAATGCATCGTACAAAATTTCATGTAAAAGGTCTTCTAAATAGTTACTCAAACTTATTTAACATTATTCACACATTGATAATGAACTAAATATAGCTTAGCACAAAATTCTAAGCACTAGCGATAAATTTATGGTATAAAAATTATATATTTAGGATATTCCCTCCTCAGGTTGCACATCGACGCAGATTTAATATTTCATTTAACTTAATTTATTTAATTTTCTTTTGGCATTTTTTACTTCAAGTTTGTTTTAAATATTTATGTTAATTAAAGGTAAGGACGATAGAGGTCGGAGACACTAGGTTAGCAACATTTCTCATTATAACAAAAGGAATGCGGCCTTGCTCCACTTATACACACATGTTCCTATTTTTTATATGAAAAAACGAACTCAGAACAATGATATTAATCATGGATATGTTGTGCATGGTCCTTGCCATATGTTTTTATGAATCAAGTACCGTGGGAACCCATGCACATAAAAAATTGAAAAGAGACTCAACCTGCAACTAAAAGTTAGCACAGGTAATATTATGCAATATATAGTAAACCATGTCCATCCAGGGGAAAGCTAAGCAGTGCCTACATAATAAATTTTTAGTTCGTATTCTGCTGATCCTCCCAATCAGACGTGACTCCCTGCAAGGAGTCTACTCCTATTATGTTAATGCACGGATCTCACACCCAATAAACATACAAAAAACAACACAAAAAATGCTTATATAGGCACAAATCATTGAATAATAGCCAAACAAATGAAAACCCTAACTACACCCCTAAGAATCTAAAAGCAAGGTGCCCAAATTACATACATATATGTGTATGAAAAAAGTTTGGTTGAGCCTAGGTGTATGATTTTTATTGGGTCATTAAGACTTGTTCTATTTTATAGATCTAAGAAATTTAAACAGACACAAGGAGATAGTCTTGAGAAAAATATATTTTAAGGGCCAACTTTACTTATGATGAAAATGCAATAAGCTTTAGTTTTAAAATATGATGTTATTATTAATACACAGTGTTATTTTCTTTTTAAATAGTACCTCATATATGTGTCTATTTAACTAAATTGGCACATCTTAGATCTCTTGGATCCTTTGCATAATCTTATATGTGCTGATCAAAATGCAATCATTTGGATTTCTCACTGAGATATACCTACGAGTAATTCTCATTTAAACATTATAGCCAACATCTTGTCACACATCTAAAATGGTGATTTGCAATCAGTAGCATGCTAGGCAATAATGATGTGAAATGTGAAGTGGTTTTCCATGATATTTTACTCAAACTAGGTGTGAATGATCAGAATAAACACAAAGAATGTTTTGCACCATAGGGATGCTTAAGCTTGGTTTGATCAATCATAAAAGGCATAACATGACATACTATATGTGGGTAATGTGCTTGGTATATGTGTCCATCTCAAGTAACTTTTATAGACACATGTAACTTGCTTGCTCAACATGATCGTGTGAGGTGAAGCAATCATATGTAAACACAAGCAAAAAATAATGAAGTACATAATCATACTAGGTGGAGTGACTATGTTGAAATAACATGTTATGTTTATGAAAATGCTAAGTTATGCCATAAAATCCAAGTGGTATGACTCATGCTAAGTAGAGTCATACACTGAGACAAACTAACATGATTTTTTAGAGGAAGTCATGTGCTAGGTGAAATGGCCCATGCTAGGTCGTATGATTCATTCTATGTGAATTCATAAACTTGGTGTGCTTTGTGAGTTGGCCATTCCCTCATATGATATAAACATATCCAATATAAGCACATTAGTGCCATGCTCGTGTAAGAGCACTAAATAAATAGTTGCATGTGCACAATACGATGTACACATGTAACACAATGAAATGTAAATGCAAAAGAAAAAGTGTTGTGCAAATGTGAGATGTAATTATCCAACACGAGCATAAAAGTATATATGCTCATGTAGAGGCATTAAATGTGTAAATGCAAGTGCACAATGTAATGCACACAAGGACACATGATGATATGTAAATGCAAGTGCCCAAAGTGTTTTGCACAAATCATAGGTAAATATCCAACAAGAATATAGAGAGATATATGCTCATGTGGAGACATTAAATGTGTGAATGCAAGTGCACAATGTCTCATGCACATGACAATCAACGTAATTCTAAATGCAAGTAAAATGATAAAAAAAATATTTTTCACATGTGCTTAATGTTAAATCAGATGCACACTAAAAAATTCACTTTTATGTGATATATAAAAAAATCATATGTACATAGGAAGATGTGCAAATGCTCATTTTGAGATGAAATAGTGGATCTAGTTGATGGAAAAAGCAACCTACTTAAGTGACTTCTCAAGGGTTTGTGTTCAAGGATGGTGAGGTGTATTAACATATTATTATGCATGATAATAATATGCTCACCTCCATTTTTTTGACTTAAATATGAGGGATTTTCATAAAAAAAAATCCCATGACCTAGAGAATGAAAATCAAAGATGTTTTTTCATTCTTTAGGCTCAGCGACTCCAATACACCGTTAAAATGATGGAGCTATCAAAGCAAATGCAAGATTACTAGAACCTTGATCAAAAAAGGTTAAAGGAAATGCTTTAAAATAATATTCAAGGATCTTCAACACCAAGAAGAAATATCCATCTACCTATGGCTTTCTCTAACATCAGCCTTACCTAAACTCTAACATAAACTTAGAGAAGGCTTCCTAAAAAAAAGAAAAACAGGGGAACAAAAAAGATACCGCTGTGGAGGTTGTCGTAACTTTCTCTTTTTTTCTAAGCTTTCTCCATGTGTTAGGATGAAGTTGGCTTTCTCCTCCTCCAAGAAAACTTGAAGAGGAACTCTCACCCTTGCTCTCAACTTAAGAGTAGAAGAAGTAGAAGAAAAAAATGAAGTATAGAAAAAGAAGCAAGGAAGAGGAAGAAGAAGATGAGGAAAAAGGAGGTTGCTCCCCTTTTTCTCTCTAGCGTTAATCTCTAAGAGCTCTCCAAAAGATCACCCTCTCTCAGCCTCCAAATGATAAAAATTGGTTTAGAAGTAAAATGGAATGGTGACAAATTTCTTTTCATATGTTCATCCCTTCATTGTCATATTTTCCTCCAAATGTTTATATAGCACTGGGTTTTATCTGCATAGGATGCATGCCATTAGTTATTTAAGAGGTATAGGGACAAAATAAATTTCTACTATACCATCACATAATATACCATGCCCAATCCAAGCCTCAAGTGGCTTGGTTTGGCCAGAAAGTCCAAACAATAGGCTAAGAAGGTAGCAGATTAGCGTGATCATGCCAGATGTGAAGTAATTGCAAAGTACATTGGCTTGTTTGACGTGTTCATGCTAGTTTGGTGCATGATCAAGCCCATTCAAGATAGATATAACATGGTTACTCCACTTTTGTGCATGATTACATGAGTTCAAACCCTAGTTTCATGCTCAAAATGTGTGCTGAAGAGTTTTTATGGATTTTTTGTACAATGGGAAGCTATATGTGAGTGAAATATTGTATCACAATATTTAAATAGGCAAAAAAATTTTGATACATCTGAAGTTCATGCTATCATCGTGTTTCGTGTGTTAAAATGAACAACATTTTAAGACTACACTGAAGGTTTCTCCCAGCTTGAATTTGTTTTTGTAATCATCTTGTTGTCACTTTCACCAATTTTGATGAAAGTAAAAAGGTTAAAGATGTCTTTGAAAATACTTTAATGGTAGGATGATGTGTATCATTGGAATAAAAAATGTGGACCCGACATATCAGACTTGAAGAATGCGTCGATTGAGACTTCATTTCCATAAATGACACCAAACTGTTGTGTGTTGGAATACTAGTGACAAGAGAGTAATAATTTAGAATCTTATCATTTGACAAAGATCCATCATACAAATAGATAAAAGAGAGTAAGCAAGAGGAGACACCTCAATGTTTTATGGGGAAAACCTTAGAAAGGAAAAAAAATCATGGGGCCGAGCTCGGTAGAAATAATCTAATATATAAATGTAAGTACATAGACCTACTCTCCATTTAAATTAGAGAATATAAAGTTAAAATGTTGATGCACAATGGTAATTTAATAATAATAAATTTAATGGGATGTAAAGGCTATAGTGAAAGCTATGAAGGTAGTAGCTCACCATGAATATCATAGATGGTGGCTATAGTGTCAGTTGGCGCAAAAGCCGTAGTTGAAAGTAATGTAATAGTTGGTCATGTGGGTTGTAGGTGGTTACTTCAAAAGGTTCGGTTGGCCATAGAGGGAGTAGAATGGGGTTGCAAGAGTTGTAAGGCATGTTGATCATGGTTGGTCATACAATTTATAGTGGTGAGTTGTAATAAAGTATACAAACCATAGAAATCTGAGTAGGAAGCTACATGTGTTGTGAGCCATACTGATAGTAGTTGGACGCATAGGCCATAATGGTGAGTTGTGATAATTTATGTAGGCCACAAGGCCAGAGTTGAGAGCTACAAAAGTTGTGAGCCACACAAGTTGTAGTTGGTCGCATAGATCATAGTGGTGAGTTGTAATAATGTTTGTAGGATACAGTGGTTAGAGTTGGGAGCTTTATAAGTTATGGACCATGTAAGTTGCATTTGGTCAAATAGGCCATAATAGTGAGTTATAATAACATCCATTGACCATAAGGTCGGAGCTATGAGCTGGATGGGTTGTAGACTACATAGGTCAAATAGGCCATATTAGTGAGCTGCAATAACATCCATTGACCAAAAGGGTCAGAGCTATGAGCTGGATGGATTGTAGACCACATAGGTCGTAGTGATAAGCATAAATAAATATTAAATGCCATAGAGGTCGAAGTTGGGAGCTGCATGAGCTATGAATCACGTTGTTCGTAGTGGTGAACCACAATAACGTCAGTAGGCTGACGTACTTGGAGTTAGGAGCTGCATGAGTTTTGAACCATGTAGCTCGTAGTTGGTCATGTAGCCATAGCAGAGAGGTGCAAAGAGAGAACTTCAAGAGTTTAGAAACATTTATTGTATTCTCATTATGATAGTTTTAAGAAATTCTTTCAAGGAGTAATCATATTTTCCTTTATATGGAGTTATTCATGAATTTATATTTGGAGTGTGTTATTACACTGTATGTGAGGTTTGTTGTTACATTATCATTTGGGTTCGTCATTGCACCATCTTCAAGTTGTATTGTTGCAGCCTCTTCATGGTGTATCATTTCATAGTGTTCAGGATGATGCACTGCTCTTTATGGGTGCTTTATTATTTCACAATGTTGGTCATTACTCTGTACTATGATTAATTTATCAGCAATGAATGTCATGATTCTGCAAGGGGCTTCATTCCGAGCAACAGAGATGGCCAAGAGTGATCGATAATGACCAGAGAGTGGTAGTCGATGGTGGTCGGTAATTGCAGGAGTGGGAAGCATTCATCGAGTCTTCAAATAGAATAAAATCAGAATTCAACTTATTTTTCTTTTGATCCAACTCTAGTTATTCTCGTTCATCTTCCCTCTTGGCCTTTTATGAAGGGAGTATGACACTATTTATAGATTCAGAGTGTGGCCTACCCTACAAATACGGAAGAAGCTTGAACCACTCTATCATACAACTAAAAGATATTCTCTCAATCAGATGATGTTCTGTGGATACTTAAGTACATTAACGATGTTGAAACTGAATGATCATGGGCTCGATAGATTCTTCTCATCTAAATGTTCGATTGAACTATAAACTTGTCAGATTTGGAATCTTTTTAACCTTCCATTCAGCCACCCAAAGCTTCCAAATGTGATTTAATGGCTTTCTCTGGGCTTGATTTGACACAATCTGAGTCAATTTTAGTGTCATTAGGTTCTTCTCATCGAGTCAGTCATTCTGATTATAAGTTTGTTGAAATCAAAATTTTGGATGATTTTTAATTTGTGTTTGAATTTTATTACCAAAAATACATTTTAACATTCATCCCGCTCCCAAAAATTTTAGTTAAATGATAAAATTTATTATTGCAGCATCAATTTTAATTATTTTTTTTAAATTTAATTTTAATGTTATTTTAATTTAGTCTTTAAAAAAAATTAGGAAATTTATTTATAATATGCTCCACATGTTCTATGTATCAATTTTCTATAATTTGTATTTTGGAATTAAACATTCATAAATTATATAATTATATCCTATATTAATATTGGATTGACAAAATGTAGAAATAAATTTAATGCATATCATTAATTACAACATTATTAAAAAATGCGAGAAGTTTATTAAATCGTTATCTGCATGCGAATGCATTGAGCAAAATTTATATGTTTATTATAAAATTGGCATACTACGACAACATGTGCTGTGAAAATGAATATTAAATGGTCACGAAGATTAAATAATGTTTCATAAAAAGCGTGCAACATAATTGAACTTAATTTAAATTATCTCATTATTAAACAAATTAGTGATTAGATGTCATTATTGTTTATAAAATACATCACGTGGTAATTTTTATCTGTGCTTATTTTATGCATTAGTTACCTGCCAAATATTTTATTTCTTTGGGTCTTATTAGTTTCTAAAGAAAATGCTGGCCGGGAGAAATCTAATCTCATGTCGGACAAAAGTCAACAACCCTCACAAAAGGCAACTCGAATCGTTCTCGCCCGGACAACTCGATAGGTCTTGTCATCTAGGTAGGGCGAACGACAGAAGCTGCCCAATCTTAGACAAATGACCAACACCTTAACTTCAATCCTTCAACCACGGCCCCCCAGATCACAAATGGGCTAAACGACTTCTTAGGCTCGCGACCATATAATTATGCAACACCTAATGTACTCTCTATAATATATACTTTACTAGGGATATAAATTTAATCTTATGGTCTCTTTTTTGATAATTAAGGGTTCATTCAATGAAGAAAAGTTACTCAAATTTACTGTTCACTATTATGCTCTCTCTATTCTCTCTCTCTCTCTCTCTCTCCCACGCGCGTACTCTATTTCTTTGTTGTGTTTCCATGACAGATTTGGATTCAATATCTTGAAAGATATTGTGAGTGTGGAGTCATGTCGTCGACAAGAAGAAAAGTGCAACAACAACATTCGTTGTTGTCATCAACTTTTGATGTCACATGTGTAGGATGCCCACGTAAGCAATATGGAATCGTGCATAATGTGTTGACTCCTAATGTGCAAGACACCCATTTAAGGCCCTCATGTGTGTGTTGAGGAGCACATGACCTAAATCATATTACTAGACTCAGGCTTTCACGTAGGCAAAGGTCGATCCGTAATATTTTTTTCTACCTAATGGCATTGATCGGACCGATGGATCTCATTCGCCCGTCGCATGCAAATCAGATGTAAATTGGCTTGATCATCGACAAATTTATTTAGATGACTTCAGATGACAAGACAAACTATGTGAGTGCTTCTGAAACGTCAAATTTACTTAGAAATGACACTTATATTGTTAAGGTCCCATGTGTAGGTCAATACTGAGCAAATTGAGGCACTTCAACAAAAATTTAACTAAAAAAATGATGATATTATTATAAAAGGATTGAAATCCCTCACATAAAAGACTCACCACTCACCTGCACAAAAACGAGCATGTGTACCCCTACAAAAACTTCTACGTGTGTGACCGCGCACACCTACCCACATGTGCACCTGCATGCAACCACTCGCCTCCCTACCTTGAAGCCCCACACTACGTGTGTGCTCTTGTGCTTGCAAGCTAGACCCACCTCTGCACACCCGCACTTATAGCGAACCCTGCGTGCACTCTAGTGCATGCATGTGCCTCAGTCTGCCTGCATACACGCCTCCAATGCACATCTAACCAAGTCATTTAAGTACATTTGTGCACAAATCCATGCTAATAGCTTGCCACCTATGTCTACGCTCCAGCTAAACTTGCAGGTTCGTTGGTGTGTGGACCTTTGTGCACCCAAAAGCCAAATCTAGCAATTTGCCAAATATTTTGAGTTTTGACCCTCTCTTGGTCTCTTGAGCAACCATTGATAATTTGATCAATTGAGGGGGTCCAATAGAGTTCTCCATATTAGCACACCCCGCAAATAGCTAATGAGGGAGGTCCAATGTGAATTAAACTCCAATTTTATAATTTTTTTTTTATGGCAAAAACCACAAATGGATGTTTGCCTTGGGGATTTAGTGGCCAACCTGAAAAAATAGAATTTACGTTGAGGACAACTGACTTGGACCTAGAGAGAGCTAGAGAGTGGAGGGGAGTACCTTTGGACAAATTTATTCTTCTCCTCCTTTTCTTCCCTTCTTTTCTTGAAGATCTCCATCACCTTCCTCACTGCCTTCTTCTCTCCATTCCTTCTTGAGAGGGTGAGAGAGTGGGAGCTCTTAGGGATTTCCTTTTCATAAGTAAAGCTTCTTCTATTCATGGGAGAAGAAAAGAGCCACCTCCATCATAATACCAAGGAGAGAAAGGACAAGCAAAGGCATGCAACTTCAATCGTCACATATTTGAAAGCTCCTAACCTCTTCCTTCTCTTGCTTTCTTTGGGAAGTCTCTAGTTCTTATTTGTTAGAGATCTATGGACTCAAGCTGTCTCAATAGAGAAATTCATTAGGGGTAGGAGCTATTTGTGTTTCTTTGAAATGCCTAGATGAAAAACCTATTCCACTTTTGCTAAAAAGAAAAAATATGGGATTGTAGTAATCTTGCAATTAGTTTGGTGATTCTATCTATCATATGGGTTGGATAGAACCCTTAAATTGTTTAGAGAATGAGATTTCCATCATGCTTTATTCCTTAGCCAGGAAAACTCCAACCTTAAAGATATCTTTCTTTCCATGAAGGGTTCTTTTAATAAAAGAAGCCCTTTCTCATGTTGGCCAAATCGACTTATGAAGGGCTTGTTATGGGCTTACGAAATATGCTTAAAAAGGAAAAGATATTGGTACACCTTGCCATATAACCTTAAGGTCCCGTGAGGTCATTAGAACGAGCATGATTGGCACTCCATTGCGTTGTGAGCATGTTCCTCCACATGTTCATAGTAAGTATTTATGTCTCACGTGAGCATGATGCTTAGCACACATGTCTAGGACATCTTCTTGTAAAGGGTACACCATATTTTTTCAATGCACACACCTACACTTGTGCACCTCTTTATGTTCATGGCATCTTTCATGATCATGTTTTGCATAATTTAGGTGTGATTGACTCCCTGTTCATACACACTAATATCACTAGCATGGTTCTTCATAATGAGAATCACACCCCTTCTTACATCACTGCTCTGGATTATCGTAAGCACTTTCGAGTCACTGCCTCCTCAACACACTCACTCCTAAGTAATTAACTCCTAGGCACAATTGCATCTGAGTCATTACCTCCTCGACATACTCACTCTTGTTTCATTGCCTCCTTGACACACTAACTTCTAAGTCACTGGTTCCTTGGCAGACTCACTCTTGAGTCACTGCCTCCTCAAGAAACTCATTCCCAAGTCACTGCCTCCTTGACAAACTCACTCCAGGGTAAGTACCTCCTCAGCACACTCATTCCTAAGTCACTGCTTTGACACACACATTTTTGAGTCTCTGCTTCGACACACTCATTCTTTTGATCGTTCCTACCCCGATAGGATAGTCTCACTGCACCGGATCTTTCTACATCTACATATTCATTTCCTGACTGTCTCTACTACAAAACTGACTCATTTTCTAAATGACCCTTTATCATTTGTGGTATGCTAGCAAGTATTTCTAGCGAGGTTGCCTCAATGGGCAATACCAACTATCACACTGTGATTAGCAAACATATGTCATGCTAAGGTTTTGAGGGGTTTAATAAGAAAACTTAGGCTTTTCTTCCCTTAAGAAAAATTTTAAAATATAAAAATCATTAAATTTTTATAATGCATGTATCATGATTTTAATTTTTTTTAATTAGTTGTATATATGCTTAGAACATACATAAGGTCGAACCTTTTAAAGCCTTTATTTTCTTATAAAACCTGCATCAAGTGGCACCGCTTAGAATCCTTGGATCCTTAAGAAAAGGCTAAAACATGACAATCCCATCAAGGCTTACAGTAGGTTTTTTTTTTCTTATGCCCTGCACACTAGATGTTATTATTATGACACATATGTTAGAACGTGTACTAGGCTAAGATTAGGAAGCTAGATAGTATTTTTTATGCCCTAACTATAATTCACTTTGCTTGTGCCCTAGCTAGGCTTCATTTTAATTGTGCCCTAACCACGTCACTTTGATTATGACTTGTGTGTTTAGTGAGTTTGAAACATGTGCAATAGTATGTTAAAGGTAATTTTCTTACAGAGAGTCATGCCTAAAACAAACACAAATATAACAGGGAGGAGCAAGTAATGATTTGAATGCTAACTCCTTTCTACAGGTGCAAATAAGTTCATTTTTTTTAGGCATGGTTACTATTATTTCTTTCACTGATTCAAAAGGTAGAAAAAATAGGTGAATTTAAGAAGTAGAAGGGCATTACTCCTGAGAATAGCTCAAACAGAAAAAGGAAAAAAAGTAGTCAATCAAGAGAAGCCAATTCTGCTAATGAAAGATGCACATAACCAGAAAGAAATTGGAAGCTCAAATAATGTGGATTATAACGTGCTAGCTCTTCTAAAAAATTTACCAAAAAAACTAAGTATTTATGACTCTTTAATCCTATCAATAGAGATGATAGAAGCATTAATCAAGGCTCAACTTGATCCAGAAATTTGCTTATCTCAATTTTCTAGCACATCCTTGGATGAAGTTTGTTCATTAAAGGAACAGTGCGGGATAATCTTCATCAATGAAGACTTGTTACTTGGTACAATTGACCACAACCATCCTCTCTACATTTTAGTCAACATCGGCAGGTTCGTGCTTTCCAAAGTATTGGTGGATTCGAGAGCATCGCTCAACATAATGAGTCTACGGATGTTAATATACTTGGACATCGATTCTCAGATGCTTACAGCTTGCAAGATGATGTTAAAAAGATCAATCAGAAATGATAAAGAGCTCTTAGATTGCTAACGTTGTTAATGAGGTTGGTGATCTATTGACAACATCAAAATTCCATATCAAAGATGTCGAGACTTCATTCAATGCTCTACTTGGTCGATCTTGGCTTCACGTGTACAACATGATTCTATCATCTTTAAGTCAGTGTGTCAAATATTTCAAGGAAGGAAAAGAACATTATCTAAAGGGAGATTTACAACTATTCATGATACATGAAGTAGGCATCCCCAAAGACGCTGCCTACATGCTCTTTCGAATAAGACCCTATTTTCCATAGACGTCATGCTAATCAAGATTGACAATTTAAGAGGATCATAAGAATGGGACCATCCGTCTCCAATTCAACGATCTCCTACCGCTTCTTTGCAACAAAATGAAGGAAGTTCTTTTAGCCATCGCATCTGACATAAAGGTCGAGGATGAGGGCAACGAAGAACTAACAAGATTGTTGAATGGAGGAATCCAACTATCAACATTGACTTGAAAGAGAGCTTCGAGGAGGAAAATTTTGGAAAATATGTAATGGAAGTGAGTCAGAAGAAGCCTCAGTTCAACATCGCTTTGGAAAGTAAAAGGGTTTGTGATTACAAGTTCATGTACAATCAGATCAACCACTATGTTCAAGCCATGACCTTAACTTTTATCCATCTTCATAAGATCAAGACTGTGGAAGTCAAGGAAGTGCATAGTGTGGGCATGAAACTGATCAAATTCCGTCATGCTTCTCCTTCTTCTAGTTTAGAAACCAATGTAAAGTTATAAGAAGATATTTCTAATGAATTAATGAAATTATCAGTTGGATATTACTCTCTATGTGATCAAAATTTCTTTCAAGAGAGATGTGTGCTAAACGAAATGACTAAAGAGAAGTTACACCTCTTTGAGAAATTATGGAACACTAAGGGTCAAACTCTCAACTCAAAAGGAGGTGTTGGATTTGGTGCGGTAGGACCAACCAATGATTCAGACTTTTCCATGATTGCTACTAGTAGATTGGAAGAAGATTGTCTCGATATTGAAAAGGATTCTGAGGACTCCCTGATAGATGATGCTCCGTCAGAATTTGAAGAGGAAATCAAGATAACAGTTGACGATTTCAAGGAAATCAAAATAGTGACTAAGAAGCAACTTTGACCTCCCTTCATAAGTTTTTTACTCAGTGACAAGGAGTCTACAAATTTGGTCATGTTATTTTCAGAAATCAAAGACTACTTCGCTTGTAGCTATGATGAAATGTTAGGATTATATCCGAAAGTTGCAATCCATGGGCTTGGAGTGAATCAAAATGTGACCCTATTGAAACAAGCTCCAAGAATAATGTGCCTCAAAATAGAGCAACTAATTATTATCGAGGTAAAAGTAATTAATAGACACTAACTTTGTGCGAGAGGAGCAATACCCGACATGGTTAGCCAATGTCGTGCTAGTAAAGAGGAAGAATGGATAAATTTGAGTGTGTTAACTTTTGGGATTTGAATAAAGCATGTTCAAAGTATGAGTTTCCATTACCAAAACTAGAGCTAATGATGGACGATGCATTGTCACAAGTGATTTTCTCATTCATAGATGGATCTTCAGGATACAATCAGATCAAGATGGTGTTATAAGATGCAAATCTTATAGACTTCAGAACACCAATCAAAATATATTGCTATATAGTGATGCCATTTAGATTGAAGAACACAGGAGCAACCTATCAACGAGCCATGACAACGATCTTCAATGACCTCATCCACAACTAAGTTGTGTGCTATGTAAATTGCTTGATCATTAGAAGCAAAGAAAGGGATCACAATTTATATGATTTGAGGGCTTTCTTTGAGCAATTACAATAATGTATTCTTATGATGAATCTCTTAAAGTGCGTCTTCGGCATTACCTCCGGGAAATTTCTAGGATTTATTATCCGTCATCAGGGAATCAAAACAAATTTAGAGAAGATTAAATCTATCCTAGAAATGCCATCCCTCAAAACATTGAAACATTTACGATACTTTCAAGGGAAATTGACATACCTAAGATGATTTATATCTAATCTATCGAGATGGTGTCAGTCATTTTTTACATTAATAAAAAGACGCCAAGTTTACTTGGAATGAGACATATCAACAGGCATTTGAAAGTATTAAAAAATACTTAATGGCACCTCCTGTGTTAGCAGCCCCTATCTCGGGTCGACCATTGATACAAAAATGCACTCTATTACTTGAGTCACCAACTAATGCTGACGGAGGCGAAGTATCCTCCTATTGAGAAAAATTATCTGGCTTCAATTTTCACCGCCCAAAAGCTTAGACATTCCATACTTTCTCATAAGGTTAACTTGGTCTTAAGGTTTAATCCATTACAAAATTTGATGACTTGTCTGATGATTTCATGTAGGTTAGCAAGATGGTCGATGATCTTATCGCAATTGATAAAACCTTCGTACCCCTTCACATTATCAAAAGGTAGATTCTGACAGACTTTTTTGCAGCACATACACTACCAGTTGGGTCCCTCCCCAAAAACGACTTGCCTGACAAAGAAATGTACTTCGAAGGGGTTCATCAATCAGGAGAGATAAAGGATTGAAAATAGTGAAAACCAGTAAGGCAGGAATTGGTCTGATATTCATTAGAATAGATCAAGGGATGTTAAGGTTTTCTTATCACCTGCAGAGCCTTGTACCAAAAATAAAGTAAAATATGAGGCTTTGATAGCTAGATTGTAATTAGTGACATTAATGGACATAACAGACATTGCCATCTATGGAGACTCACTACTTGTTATTCAGCAACTGGTCAGGTAGCACAAGACCTTGAAACCAAAGTTAGAATAGTATCACTTGTACATGATGAAACTACTAGAATAGATTCCCAACGTAACATTGTATAGAATTCCTCAAGGAGACAATGCCAACATAGATGCTTTAGCCAAACTCGTGAAAGAATTGGAATGTCCATAGGAATACTCTATTGACATCACAGTCTAAGGACGTTAGGTTCTCTCACAGATCAACATGGATAATCTATAAGTTGGGAAAAGAGGTAACATTATGACAGTGCCTAAGGATACTGAGGATTGGGTAGAGGCAGTGTCTTTGCGGGAAGTTACAACGCAGCATGTTCTTCAATTTTTCAAAAATCAAATTTTCTACTTTTTTAGTGTTTCTCTCATGATCATTTCAGACATGGGTTAAACTTCAAAAGCACAAAGACCACAACTTTTGTTGGATGACACAAATACATTGGAGATACTCTAAAATTTACTATCCAAGAGCAAACGACTTAGCAAAAGCTTTAAACAAAACACTCGTTCAGATTTTAAAATAAACACTCGTTCAGATTTTAAACAAAACATAGGATGACAATAAAAGAGGATGGCACGAGAAACTTCTAGGAGCCTTGTGGGCGTATAGAGCAACAGTCAGAACCCTGATATAGTCTAAACCATATGTGCTTGTGTATGAGTATTAGGTCGTGCTTGCGTTAGAGGTACATTTACCTTCTCTCAAAGTTGTCATAGCCAACAAGATTGCAATAGAAGATAATGTCAAGCTCCAACTTAAAGAGTTGGAGAACCTCGAAGGGAAATCTTTGGTAGTGCAACAAAACTAGGAGCTATGTCAGACAAAGACTATTCAAGCTCACGTCAAGCTAGTCCGTCTGAGAGACATTCAATGTTTTTTACCTCATTCTCATTCTCAGAAGACCTATTCTTTCTCACCACAAGATAGGCAGAAAGTTAAAATCGACTTAGTAGAGACCATTCATGGTGGAAAAAGGTTTACTCCGGAAGGGTCATACCAATTAGTTGATTGCCAAGGCAAAAGACCAATGCTACCAATAAATGGATGATATTTAAATAAATAATACGTAATGTGATGTTTCAAAGGATGAACTCCAAGGACAATACTTGTTCCAAGTAGTAGTTATATGGTGAGTATTGATACACCTAAAATATATAGTGTTTTTAGACATATTTTTATACCTATTTTTTAGATATTGCGCTTTAATGGAAGGTATTTCTGTGTTTTTCTCCCATATACAAGTAAAAATTGAAAAAATGCTTAAAGGAGTAAAAAAAAATCAAATTTAGATAAAAAAGGTGAAAAGTTGTGCAAAAGAGTTTTGGCGCCTGAGCGCCAGATCCAGCGCTTAAGCGCCGGTTAAACAGAGAAGGTCGTGCCTAAGCACTGAGACTCCTCGCTTAAGCACCAGTGGCAGTTACTAGATGAGTAAAATCAGATTTCATGAATTTTGAAGAGGTTTTTGAGGCACCCATTGGCTAATAGGTCGTTGTAACGACCATGGACGAAAATTATCATGAAAGGATGCATCTCTTGGACAAATACATCGAATCAAGAAACAGTTTGAAGAAATCCTAAGGGACTTCTTGGAAAACTATAAAAGAAAGAAGAGAGGGCTTATAAAAGAGTCCAGAAAATATTGGCAAGTTTTGAAAGTTCTTTTCTGGGGAGTTATTTCAGAGAGATTTTCAGAAACCACTTTTTATTTACTTTATCCTTTTTTGTTATTTTGTTTTGAGTGATTGTAAAAGAGAAGAGATTCAAAAGAACTTCAAGTGTTTGGTGGAGGACTTGAGATAAGTTTTTATCTTTTTGTTTTAGACTACTTTTGGTTTTAATTAAGACTTGTTGTTGGTTTGACAATGATTTCTTCTTTTAAACTAAAGTGTGGCTTTATTTTCTCCATAAATTCTGAGTTTTTTTCTTTATCTTTCTTCTTAAAATGATAAGTAATTAAGTTCTGGATGGAAGTTGTGGAGAGTATTGATCTTTAATGATGGAAGAAGTTGTGATGATTTAAATCCATGCACTTCATTTACTTCTTGATTTGCTCAATCCAGATGTTAAAATTTTGTGAGAACATGTAAGAACCGGGCTGGTATTATCTCAGTCAACAATTGGAAAAAATCACATGAGTTCGTATGAATGAGAATGTAGCATATAATTGAGTGCAAATAAATAGAGAAATATTCTTTGATGGGTGTAGAGTTAGAGGACTTTAAAGTGACAGGTTAAAGCCCCCAACTTGGTTTATTGTTTTATGTTCTGATACGAGAATGTTAGTCCCCAGGTGGAGGGAATCGAGGGAACTCTAGAGTGAGAGCTAGTATCTTCCCTGCCTAGTCGATCTTCAGAACTATTCAAACTTTAAATTAGCCAATGTTCTTTATAGCATCTCTAGTAAAGGTAAAGAATATTATAGCTCCTATTTGACACAACATAATTTGCATACTTCCACAGCAGAATTCTTATACTTATTACTGATTCATGATAAGAAGAAATATATTTCCATATTAAATACATTTCTTTTACAAAAACTTTAGTTATCTTTCTAGTTGTTACTGTTTTGTTAAAATATCAAAAATACCAAAAATATTTTAATTTTAAAATTCCTACAAAATTTTTTTTTAGTTTAAGTAATTATCTTTTTAAAAATAAAAAACTTTCTAAAAATTGTATATTGCATAATCTTCTATGTGGGTTCGATATTCAGGTCTTAATATAAAAGTCATATATTACTTGATAACAATACGTATACTCACGTAGTATCCCAATATAAATATATATAAATTAAAAAGTTAAATTCTTATTTTTCTTTAGAAATAAGTTTTTTATTTTGTTGCAAAATAAGAAAACATAAATGAAAAATACCATCAGAACTATTGATATACTGTGCATAAGCATTAGGTATCTAAGGATCAAGTATCTGTGACTGGGTCCAAAAAAAATTTGTAATAATAATGAAAAGTTAGATGAAATAAAAGAAATTTAGTATGAAATAAAATTTGGGTTGATATTGAATTAAATGAAATGCACTTTTATAACTAAAAATCACTTAATAATAAATTGTTCTTGTTCTTGTTTGACTTAAATTTTAGTACGCTGACGTTTCTCCTATCTTCTGCAGAAAACTCATAGTCTAATGGAAAAGGTCAGGCAAATACGATCGATAGTCGTGAAACCGAAGGGGGAGTTGGTCAGTGCCTCTTCAGAGAGATCCCCGGAGACTTTGCATAAAGACAACCCACAGTTGAGATGAACATAACACAGGATTGTTGAACATTACAAATACAAAACCTTGGATTGACTTGAAATGAGAAAAGCTAAGGAGGCAGTTGCAGAGCATGCTCTAGTTACTTGAGAGGAAGATATGACTGCTCAGCCAATGGAGGAGGTCCTTCCCCAAACTCTGAAGAGACAAAATGGGCCAGGGGCTACAGTGGATTCTACACCATCAGGATATATACTGAATGAGTCTTGCATGGGATGTCTGAAATGTAATGTCGATATAGTGAAAAATAAACCGTCAGACTATATGCCAACTGATTCATTCATGGGATGCATAAATTGGAATGTTCTCAAGTTGGAACACTATGTATCTTTAGCGGGACATACCGTAGCTTCAATGTCACAAATGAGCAACGAGAACCTGGATGTGGATTCATACGTACCCCAATTTATAGAGCTCTGATAGCTGCATATCATTCCTGAGCATGAATTGAAGAAGTTGCAGAGGGCCCGAAAGCAGAAAATTAAACATCTTATGTAAATTAAAGGAAATTTCGTAAACATCCTGGAAGTACTTGAATTACATACCAAAGTATATTCAAAAAGTAATGAAAGAAAGATGCTTGACTGCACATTCAACTTGGGGGACAACGGTCGAGCAGACCTCCAAAAGAAAAGGTCATATTCAGAATCACAGAAATGGATAAGAGAAAAAGTCCTGATTACCATTTAATATGGTTGTTGCTACAATTTTGAATATGATAAGGAGGGGAATGCCCCAGGCATTATAAGACACGTTGAAATGGATCTGATGTAATCAATAATTAAGAAAATGTTCAAAAGAATGATATCATGGGGCATCTTACCAGCTGATTGTGTGCCTAATAGTCGCATCATCAATATTTATGGAAAAAGAGATTGATGTTGCATATTGATGACCATGACTTTTTGAGGCCCTTCAACACTGTCTCATTCATCAACAAATGTAACATAATTTTTGGAAAGGAGCTACAAATTATTTGGCCAAGAGAGTTCTAGGGGCCTAATGAGATTTCTCTACACTATGTATCTTAAAGGAAATGAAGCGGATCTCGCAAAGCATTGCATTTCAGGAGTGCCACGTGGAAGAGTATCTGTAACTTTCTGAAGAATGGATTACAACAAATTACCATATGGATAATAGCCTGATCCAAAACTACGATCACTTGAGTATGAGAAAGCATACCTCTAAGTGCATACAAGGGGCTTCTATTCTAGAGCATAGCTTAGGAGTTTAGCTTGATCTCAGCAATGTTTCAGAGGACTGAAGACCTTTTTTGCTACATTTTGACTACGCCAAAGCATGGATGACATGACATGAGAGATTATAGTCTCTACATGGATGTACTCATGATGTTTTAGATGTTTTCAAATTGTATTCAATAACATCAAATTTCAATGAAAACCAACAAAGATCATTTTTTTATTTAACACTTGTGTGCTAAAATTGACACGTTGTGCAATTAATTTAAAGTCATTGAAGTGAATGTTGATTCAGTTTTATTACAAAAAAGAATGATAAAAAAATGAAAAATTAAATAACATGCAAGATAATGAAAATAAAATTTGAAAAAGTCAAGAAAATTTAAAACTGAAAGAAGAAGAAATAAATCAAATCAATAAAATTCCTAAAAAAATAAATGAAAGCAATTAAAACGATAAACAAATGCAAACAAAACAAAACATGCAAACTAAAAATCCCACACTTCCCACAATCAAATTTCCATAAAATCTCCATACTCTCCACAATTCCCATAAACATTGGAATCTTTACAAATTTCCACAAATTTCACAAATATCCATAAATTATCATATTTCCAAAAATTTTCAAAAATTCTTCTAACCATAAAATTTGAGGATCGATGCTAGGATTTTGATTCCCCCCTCAATTTTTCGCATTCTTACTACAAGTTTTCCACAATCACAAAAGTTGAGGATTGATGAAAAGATTCTGATTCCTCCCACAAGTTTCCGCAAGTTTTCTACACTCACAAAATTTTAGGATCAATTCAAGGATTTTGATTCCTCCCACAAGTTTTTGCATTCTACCCACAAATTTTCCGCACTCACAAAATTCAAGAGTCTGTGCAAGGATTCTGAAATGCAATGTAGATATAGTGAAACATACACCGTTAGACTATACCCCAACTTAGTCATCTGTGGAATGCCTAGAGCGCAATGTTCTTTAGTTGGAACGCTATGTATCTTTAAAAAATTACACCGCAACTTCATTGTCACTAAGAAGCAAAGAGCACCCAGTTGTAGAACCATATGTACCCGACAAATGTAGATCATTCCTAAGCATGAGTTGGAGAAGATGCAGAGGGTCCAAAAGCAGAAATTTGAATTTTTTGAAGAAATTCAAGGAAAATTTGTAAACATCCTGGAAGGATTTGAATTACATCCTAGATTTTTTTTTAGAAAGAGATGAAAGAGAGATACTTGACTACGTATTTGACTTGAGAGAAAAGGGTTGAGTAGGCCTCCTGAAGAAAAGGACATATTCAGAACCACAAAAATTGATAAGAGGAAAGGTTGGATTACCATTCAATGTGGTTGTTTCTATAATTTTTCATATGACAAGGAGATGAATCCCTTTGACATTATAAGACACAATGAAGTGGATCAGATGTCATCAATAATAAAGAAAATTATCAAAGGAATGATATCATGTCACATATTACAAGCCAATTATGTGTCAAAAAGTTGCATCATCAATATTTATAAAGAAAGAGATTGCATTCTTCCACACATTGATCACCATGACTTATTGAGGCCCTTCAGCACAGTCTCATTCTTCAGCAAATGTAACATAATGTTTAGAAAGGAGCTACGGATTATTGTCCAACGAGAGTTCTGGGGTCTGTTGAGATTCCTCTGTCGGTTGGATCAGCACTCATACTTAAAGGAAATGGAGCAGATCTCACAAAGCACCGCATTCCAGGAATGCCATAGATAAGAGTATCTATAAATTTCCAAAGAATGCATGACAAAAAAGTACCATATGGATACCAACTTGACCGAGAACTATAGGGAATATGACTGCTTAATCTCTGAGATAGCATACCTCTAAGTGTATGTCAGGGGGCTTCTATTCCAGAGCATAGCTTAGGAGGTTAGCTTGATCTCAACACAGTTTTAGAGTGTTGAAAACTTTTTTTGCTATGTTTTAACTACACCAGAGCATGGATGAGATGATGTGGGAGATTAACGTCGCTTCATGGATACACTCATGTTGTTTTTTATGTTTTCAGATTGTATTAAGTAACATCAAATTTCAACGAAAAACAACAAAGACCTTTTTTTTCTTGCTTCAACACTTCTGTGATAAAATTACCAAGTTGTATGGATTTAAAGTTGTTGAACTAAATGTTGATTCAGTTTTACAATGAACAAAGAATGATACAAGAATAGAAAATGAAATAACACGTGAAATAATGAAAATAAAATTTGCAAAGTCAAGAAAATTTAAAACTAAAAGAAGAAGAAAAAAATCAAATCAAGAAAATTCTTAAAAAATAAAAGAAAATAATGAAAACAATAAACAAATGCAAACAAAACAAAACAGGCAAACTTAAAATCCCACACTTCCCACAATCAAGTTTCCATAAAATCTCCATACTCTCCACAAATCCCATAAACTCTAGAATCTTCAAAAATTACATAAATTCTCACAGTTCCATAAATTTTCCAAAAAATTTAACAAATTCCTCTAAGCACAAAATTTGAGGATCGATGCAAGGATTTTGATTCCTCCCTTATGTTTCCGCATTCTTTCTACAAGTTTTCCACTCGCATGAAATTTGAGGATCGGTGCAAAGATTTCAGTTCCTCCCACAAGTTTTTGCATTCTTTTCGCAAGTTTTCCACACTCACAAAATTTGAGGATCGAGAAAAGAATTTTGATTCCTCCCACAAGTTTTTGCATTCTATCCACTAATTTTCCGCACTAAAAAAATTGAAGGGTCAGTGCAAGGATTCTGATTTCTTAAAATTACACAAATTTTCACAGCCTACCCACAAATTTTCCACACTCACAAAATTTACGGGTCAGTGCAAGGATTCTGATTCCATAGAATTTCACAAATTTCCACATCATGTCCACAAATTTTCCTCACCCACATACTTAAAGGGTCGGTGTAAGGATCCAAATTCCTTAAAATTCCACAAATTTTCAGATCATATTCACAAGTTTTTTGCACTCACAAAATTTTGAGGATCGATGCAAGGATTTTGAGGACTCTTTTGAATACTCATACGGGTGGCCCCGAGTTTTTAACTCTTGGTTAGGTAGACTAGGACCAACATGTGGAGGCTTCAGGATGAGTTATCATAAGGTTCATATGACTTGGAGAATAATTTTATTGGCTTGCATCCTCACCACCTAAAACCTTCCAACATTATCCTTAATCACCCAATTTTTTTCAAATTCACCATAAGATTCCCCAATTTACCAAAATTCCCAAAAATACCCAATAATTGTCAAAATCCCTAATTTCACTCAATACTTCATGAAAACCAGTCCAAGCCATCCAATTTACCTAAATTCATCCAAAATTACCCAAAGCACCAAAATTGACCAAAACCTGTTCAAATTACTTAATTGCCCAATAATTGCCAAAATTGCCTAAAATAATATAAAAAATACTCAATTTTGACTAAAATTTCCAAATTTTCCCCAATTTCCACCAAATCCATTTCAAATCCTCTAAATGAAAAATTCAAATCCAATTGCAACAAAATTTAATCCCAAACTCATACCTATCCAAGATCAAATTTAAATCAATCCAAATCAACCCCAAATCCAAAATTCATAAAATTTTAGCCCACATGACAAATTCCATTTCTCCAAATTCATGCCCCATATTTCATTATGACAACTCATAAATTCCACTAAGCCTATTATGATTAATTTTTAAAGCCATCAACAATAAATCCAAACCCAAATCAATTATTCATGCCCCATCCTTAAATGCTAATGAACCAAGCCAAATCACCAATTTCTCTTAAAACCAAAAGCCCATCCACCATGAAAAAGTATTTCCTTCATCCATTTTATAAAAAATCAAACCTTATGCTTTAATTTCATGATCAAAATTATCCAAATTTGGATTGGTACCAACACCTTAATAAATCCCATAAATTTCTAAAATCCCTCCTCGTGAAAGTTTGTTAAGCCACATGTAGACCTACATGTGAGCCATATGAGCCATGGAAAAGTCCACCATACCCTAAGTGGAAAAAGTAGGGCATGCTTTCAAGGCCCCCAAGCTTTGCCTCGCCTTCCCATGGTTCATGCCAAGCCTAAATTCAAACCCCAACCCCATGGATGTAACTTCTTAAACTGAACCCAAAGACAAAGAAAACCACACCAGCCACCTTAGGGAGATGAACCAACCCATTTCCAAAAGCTAAAGTCAAGTTAAACCAAAAAATAGCCAAAATCATATTCCACTTTGATCCACCCATAGCCACTTGGCACAAACCAACTGACTTCACCTTCTCCCACCCCTAACCTTCCTGAGCCACCTAGCCACCACCCTTGGCTTGGTCAGCCAACTTAGTTGCTGGAAAACACCAAACCTGAGAGGCCACCCATGGCCAAAACTCTAAGTTTCATCGGTTTACTCCCATCAGATTGTTGTCATCTTCTTTGCTCTACCTAGGCAGTACTTTGCACCGATTGGCCAGCCCAATTGAAGCCCTTTTCTCTTCTGATAAAACCACCACCTCTTCATGGCCAAAGGGAACACATGCACAAACCTTGAATAAACTCTACCAAATTGCATCTAGACCTTTTTACATCCTTGAGAAGATCATTCCCCCCATTTCTAACCCTTATGCCGCACTGAGAAACCCTGAATTTCCCTACTAAAATTCAAGGTTTTTTCTTCGCTTCCACAAAACTCCAAATTAACTCTTCCAAAAGCTTCCCCATACCCTAAAATTACTTCCAAAATCAAAATCTCTCATTCCATTCCTAAGCCTTCTATCCTGGCTCCTGACCACACCCAATCCACCCTTTTATCTAAATCATACTTGGACCCAACCACTGCTCGGATTAGCACTTTGAGGGCATTCGTAGAATTAAGGCAAATCTATTTAACAAACCTAATTGAGACCTCGCCTCTTGTGCAAAGGTATAAGCCAATTTTTTTCATTTTTGCCTCGGTTTGGATCTTTGTTAAGAAGATTTACATTTCATGTGTATCTAGTCGTATAGATGTGTTTATCTAAATGAAGATGTAGAAACAAACCCCATGAGATTTGGTTGAGTATTGAACGAGATCTTATGATTAGAACATGAATAATTCTTGGGTTAAGACAATCGATGATAATGAACAGATGTTTTCTATTAGTGTCTGTATCGAACGAACAGGGAGATCAAGTTGGACGAGCTGATAGAACGTGAACCGCGGGATAAGTCAATGGTTGAGGTGGAAAGCGTGGTGAATCAAGACACTTGGGACTTCAGGGATGTTAAGGATGACACGACACCAACATGGATAAGTAAGAAATTAGGGGTTTTCTGATATAAATAAATACATAAAATGATATTTAAATTCAAAAATCCATATGTTGGTGTAGAAAAATTACAAAAGTAGAATAAAAATACATTTGTGCTCAATGAATTATGGAAATTTTAATGGACTAGAAACTAAAATTATTGATTAAATATTTTATTTTAAATTAATTAAAAATCCCAAATCTTAATTAGTTCATAAGTGTTTAAATATTAATCACCAATACATGAAATTTTTAGGGCTTTTTTCTAATAAACCTAGGGATGTTGCATGATTTTTCCTAGGTTCAGAGGACACCCCTAGCATCAGAAGCTCTAATTTTCTAGGAATTTCACCTTTCTTTAATTAAAAAATAAGGAAACATAAAAATAAAAACAAAATAATTATGAAATCAATTTTATTGAGATCATTGTGATCAGAAGATCTTAGGAAAAAATAAAAATATGTCAATTAAAATGAAGAATGTATAGCTATGCATTTTTAATATTTAAAAATTTTAAAAAAATTAAAATTTGTAAATATAATCAAAAAAATCACAAAAATAACGTTGATTAAAGCAAACCATCCTTAGATGCACCCATAAAAATTTCAAGGTCAGAAAGTTTATTTTTTATATAAAAATGTATTTTTAGTAATATAGTAATTTTGGCTTAAATAATTATATAAATTAAATAAAAATGAGAAAATTACAAAATTTAGTTTGGAGTGCTCCTTGAGACAAGAGGTAGTTAGGAAAAATAAAATTGAATTTCAAAATAATAAATTCAATTTATTTTTATTTGATTAATTTTAAATAATTAAGAAAATTAAAAAATAGAAAAAATACAAATACATCTCAAAATATCAGAAATCACTCCTTGATAAAGAAGACAACTAAGGAATACCTCCACAAATAAATGTATTTTTAAGTAGTTAAATGAAAATTTTCCATATTTTTGATAAAAAATAATTATAAAAAATTAAAGAAAAATTACAAAGTATAAAATAAATTTCCTTGAGTTCTTGGAAGTTGGAGAGATTAATAAGAAATATAAAAGTTAATTTTCATTTTAAAAATATATTTTCTGTTTATTTAGTCATTCAAATTATCAAAAAATTGTAAAGATGAAAATATAATTCAAATATTCAAGAAAATTATTTTGAGTGGTCCATTGACTTGTAAGAACACAACAAAATTTTCCTAAGGACAACAAACATGTTTTGATTAATTAAATTTATTAACATTGAAAATTAATAACTATGGACAAAACTAATTATAAGAAATGAAATAAAAATGAAGAAAATCTAAATTCTCCTCTGATGTTTCAATTAGCTCATGAGTAACGTATCAAGTAAGTTTCATGGTCATTTGACTTAAACTAAAAGAGTTATGGGGTAGAAAACCCTAAGGGTGAAATTGTAATTTTGAAAATTTGAACTTTAATTAAAATTTAGGTCAAAACATATAGTAAAAGGGTCTATATAGAGACATTCCTATAGGTGTCGTATAGGTTATCTTGTATGCCCATAATACAGTATCTAATCTAGCAAACCAATCCATTTTATTAGGATTAACACTTTTTTCCAAAGTTCTCTTAATTTCATGATTAGATACTTCTGTTAAATCACTAGTCTGGGGATGATAAGTAGTTGCAATTTTATGCATTATATTATATTTTTCCATCAATCTTGCAACTGTTGCATTCCTAAAATGAGACCCTCCATCGGTAATGATTACTCTCGGTATTCTATATCTTGTAAAAATATTTTTAATTAAAAATTTTGAAACACTCCGAGCATCACGTCGAGGTAAAGTGATTGCTTCAATCTATTTTGAAGCTTAATCCACAACAATCAATATATAAATATTTTCAACTGAAGATATAAATGATCTCATAAAATCTAATCCCCATGCATCTAAAATTTCAATTTCCAAATTAAAATTTAGAGGCATTTCATTTCTTTATATTAACATCTCTAAATAGAGTAGGACAATAAAATTCAGATTGTAAATATTTATGAACAGTTCTATCATTTCCAAAAGACCTCTGAATTCAGAATCATTAAATTTTTGGATAATTTTCTGAATTTCTTTATAAGGCACACATCGTCTCATTACTAAATATTTACATTGTTTATACAAATATGGATCACCCCAAAAATATGATTTTGCATCATAAATGAATTTCTTTTTCTATTGTTTCGTTAGTCCATATTGTAAAATATCATTACCAATAGAATTTACAATATCAGCGTTCCAAGGTATTTCTCATCCTTCTACATCATAAAGTTGTTCATCAGGAAAAGTTTCATTAATTTATTTTTCCAAATCAAGTAGTTCTTCCTCCTCTATCCTAAATAGATGATCAGTAATTTATATATCAAACTCTTTTCTATCAACTATTACAAAATCAAACTCTTGCATAAGAAGTACCCATCTAATTAATCTTGGTTTAACATCCTTCTTTTGCATCAAATATTTAATAGTCGAATGATCAGTATGCACAACACATTTAGTTCCAATCAGATATGACCTAAACTATCAAAAGCATACACAATGGCTAATAAGTCTCTTTCAGTGGTGGTGTAATTAATCTGAGTATCATTAAGAGTTTTACTAGCATAGTATATAACTTTAAAAATCTTATCATATCTCTGCCTAAAACAACTCCAATAGCATAATCACTAGCATCACACATTAATTCAAAAGGTTTCTCCTAATAAGGTGAAATAATTATAGGAGCAGTGATCAATTTTTCCTTTAAGATTCAAAGGCTTTAAGGCAATCTTGATAAAGTTAAATTTTGTATCTTTTTCCAGAAGTTAGCAAAAAGGTTTAGTAATTTTTGAAAAGTCTTTAGTACATCTCTTGTAAAATCCAGCATATCCTAGAAAGCTCCTAACTCCTCTTACTGTAGTAGGTGGAAGTAAGTTTGATAAAACCTATATTTTTGCAGGATCTACTTCCATGTCATTTTCTGAAATTTTATGCCCAAACACAATTCCTTCTGCAACCATGAATTGATATTTTTTTCCCAGTTCAAAACGAGATTAGTCTCTTCACAATGTTCCAAAACTTTCTCTAAATGATTTATAAATATTTTGAATGAAGTTCCAAATACAGAAAAATCATCCATAAAGACTTCATTCCCTTTTTCAATCAAATCACTGAAAACTGACATCATACATCTTTGAAATGTTGCAGGTGAATTACATAATTCAGAGGGCATTCGCCTAAAAGCAAATGTTCTATAAGGACTAGTAAATGTTGTTTTCTCTTAATCCTTTGGAGCAATAGGTATTTGGTGATAACCAGTATATCCATCTAGAAAATACAAATATTTGTGCTTATCTAATCTATCCAACATTTGGTCAAAAAAGGGTAAAGGAAAATGATTCTTCCTGGTGGCATAATTTAATTTTCTATAATCTTTGCAGATTCTCCAACCAGTGATTTTCCTTGTTGATATTAATTCATTATACTCATTTGTCACTATAGTTACACCTTCTTTCTTTGAAACACAGCGAATTGGACTTACTCAAGCACTGCCTGAAATATGATATAGTATTCCAGCATCTAACCATTTTAAAATTACTTTCTTCACAACTTCTTTCAACATAGGATTTAATCTCTTTTGAGAATCAGCTCTTGGTTTATGTTGATCTTCTAATAACATTCTATGCATACAAATTGAAGGACTAATTCTTTTAATATTAGCAAATGTTCATCCAAAGGCTTTCTTATATCTTTTCAAATTTTTTAACAACTGTTGTTCCTGTGCATCAGTTAATTATGAGGATAATATAACAGGTAATGTAGATAAATCTTCAAAGAATGCATACATCAAATGTGTAGAAAGTGTTTTCAATTCTAGTTTAGGAGGTTTCTCAATATATGAAATCAAATTCTTGTAATCTTCTGAAGGATCTAACATTTCATATTTTTCCTGAATATAACCCAAATCCTCTTTACTCACTTCCATAGATTCATCATAAATTTTATCCTCATCTTGATATTCCATACTCCTTTTCAAATTCGCTTTCAAAAGTTTTCTTAAAATATTCATGGCTTAAATATTTGTTAATATCCATTCTGAAATATTCAATCTCTTGTTCTTTTACAAGGTATCTCATTGATTTTGCAATATTAAATGTAATATCTTGATCACTAACTCTCAAAGTTAATTCTCCTTTCTGTACATCTATCAAAACTCTTCCAGTGACTAGGAATGGTCTTCCTAAAATGATAGGCATTTTTTTATTTTCCTCCATATCTAATATAATAAAGTCCATAAGAAAGCTAAATTTATCAACCTTTGCCAAAACATCTTCTATAGCTCCTTTAGGATAGGTAATCGAACGATCAACTAACTGAAGAGTTATAGTTGTAGGTGAAATATCTCCTAAGCCCAACTTTCTGAAATTTGATAACAACATAAGATTAATACTGGCTCCTAAATCACATAATGTTTTTCCATAAAATCATTCGCCAATAGCACAAGGAATTGTAAAACTTCCAGGATCATTAAGTTTTTTAGGAATTTTTTTCTGAATTATAGTGCTACACTCTTCAGCGAGTGCAACAGTCTTAATATCTACAAACTTCCTTTTGTTATTAAGTATATCCTTCATGAACTTCACATAGCTTGGCATTTGTTCCAAAGCTTCAACAAATGGAATGTTTATCATTAATTTCCTCAAAATTTCCAAAAAATTTGAAAATTGATTATCTCTGTTTTTCTGCTTCAATATTTGAGGAAATTGAGGTGGTGATCTTTCTACAGTGATTTTCATTGGTTTAATAAAACTTTCTGCTTCAAAATGAAAATCTTCACAAGATTTTTCATTTTCCACCTCATCATTGTCAACTTCAAATTCTTGTTAAACTTTATTTTCTTCCTTTCCACTTCTTAGTTAGATAGCTTTAATTTGCTCTTTGTTCTGATCTTTAGGACTTACTTCAACATTACTAGGCAATGTTCTTGGAGGTCTATTGTTAAGTGCGGTAGCAATACATCCCAATTGATTTTCCATTTTTCTAATTGCAGCTCATTGACTTTTTAATTGAATGCTCATTTGCATTATCAATTCTTCTATTAATAGATTTTTCTCCTTACTCTACAAATTATTAAATCCTGGGGGAAGTATGGTTTATATGCTTGATTCCCTTGATTGTTGGAGTTTCCCAATGGGTTAGCAGTATTGTTTCCTCATTGCGGATTTGCATCATTTGAGTTATTGATACTCCAACTAAAGTTTGGATGTTTCTTCCATTCAAGATTATAATAATTGGCATAAGGGTTATTAGAACGATTGTTTATTGTATTTAAAGTCTCAAAAGAAGATTGAGAATTCATCATTTGTCCTAATGAGTTTTCCTCAAGCACAGGTGCTGCATGAGAATAATTCATTCCATATTGATCTGTCTTCTTCGATATTGCAGCTATTTGGGCAGCTAACATAGATATTGCATCAGAATCATGAATATTAGCTACTCTTTTTGGATTTAACCTTTCAAAGAGCCATTGAAAATTATTGGTAGTCATCTCTTCAATTAACAAATAGGCTTCATCGAATGGTTTTGACATTAATGATCCAGCAGCAGCAGCGTCAATTATTGATCTAAGAAATCCAACCAACCCATCATAAAAAGTTTGAATTATTAACCAATCTGGTAATGCTTGGTGTAAACACTTTCTAAGGACATCTTTAAATCTTTCCCAGGCTTCATAATTTGATTCCCCTTCAAACTGACAAAAAACATGATAATTTTTCTAAGCTCAACAGTTTCTTAAGGTGAGAAATATCTAGATAAGAATTTTTGTGATAAATCTCCCCATGTTCTGATAGATTCGGGTGTTAATGAGTTTAACTACATCTTAGCTTTATCCCTTAGTGAAATAGAAAAAATTCTAAATCTGACAGCATCATTCGACACTCCGTCATATTTAAATGTAACACACAGTTCTAGAAAACTAGCAATGTGTAAATTAGGATCTTCAGTTGGTATTCCTCCAAACTGATTATTTTATACCATTTGGATAATAGTAGGTTTAAGCTCAAATGAATTGGTAGCTACAACTGGGTTTTTTTATACACAAATGAATTTCATCTGTTGTAGGATTAACATAATCTCTTAAAGGTCTCTGATGAAGTTCATTTTCATTTCCAACATTGTTTAAATTGCAAGCCATTTTGCTAAATTGATTTTTCTCTTTTTATTTTTTTTCTAATTTTTCTAACAGTTCTCTCTAATTCAGAATCGTAAGTTACTAAATTTTTGGATTTTACACTACGCATAAACAAACAAAACAAGTAACTAAAAACAAGCAAACATACTTAAATAAGAAAATGTTCAAGACTAAACTATAAACACTCTTTTTTTATATTTTTAAAATAAAATAAAATAGTTACTAATACTACTTTACGTTACTTCCCTAGCAACGATGCCAAAACCTTGATGCACAGGGGGTAGATTTAGTGTGCAGATTTTGTAAATATTTTTCAATATAACAAAATTACACACGACAAATATATAATGAATATTTAATATAACTCCAACAAAAATAACTTTTATGAAAATAATTTATCTTTTAAAACTCTTTTAAAACTGTCAAATTCTCGTTAAAATCAACGCAAGTATATGTATCGCTCGAGTAATAAAGGGCTCTAATTGAGTCATAGATATCGATCCCAAAGGGAACTTGGAAAATCCTTGAATTAAGTTTTTTAAATTATTTTATAACTTAAAAATATAAAAATAAAAGTAAACTATGAAGTTTGAATATTAACTACTAAGGTAAATGCTATTTAAAATTCAGTTGAAAATCGAAATTAACTAACTAAGAACTAACTTTCAAAAGTAAAATTACGAAAACTATACAAAGCTTTTGTTTTGACGGAAAGTTTAAATTTAAGAAAGCATCATTCCCCTTTATAATGAGTGTATGGATTGTGAAGAAATTAAAACCATTTGAGAATATATATATATATATATATATATATATATATACATATATATATATAATTTTGTGTCAAATAGGAGCAATCATGTTCTTTACCATCTTCTAAGTGTTATAAAGAACATTAACTATTTTAGTGTTTAGTTCCTAATTTCGTGGTTAGGCTGGAAGGATACTGACAGTCACTTTAGAGCTCTCACTACTCCCTTACCTGAGGGCTAACAATCTCACATCAGTTTCCAATCAACTAGAAAAAATTGTGGATTTTAATCTGTCACCTTAAAATCTCCAATTCCACATCCAACAAAGTATATTTCTCTATTTATTTGCACCCAATCTCATGGATGATATACTCTCCCATGAAATCAAATGTCATTCTCCCAATGTTGTAGAAATCATATCCTTTTTTAGAACATTTATCTCTCAACAAGTTTTAACATTTCAATTGGCCAGATAAAAAAGTAAATGAAGATCGGAGTTCAAATCATTTCAAATTATTAACATTTAAAACCGTAGAAAACAAAATCTATTATTCACAAAACCATATCTCAAAATAGGGAGAAGGATAAAGAAAACTACTTAGAATTTATGAGAAGGATATGATAAAACCTGGGTTTCATATATAAAAACAACTTTACAAAATAAAAGAAATAAAAGACATAACTTATCTCACAATCCTTCCCAAGAAAATCCATCGAAGTTCTCTCCAAGCCTTTCTCTCTTTACAATCCCACTCAATTCTCTCTTTGAAGTGTAATGAAGAAAAAATTTTTCACCTTCCCTCTCCTCTTACAACCCTAGAAGAAAATATCCTCTTCTCTCCTCTTGCCTCACACACAACTCTCTCTCTCTCTCTCTCTCTCTCTCTCTCTCTCTCTTTCTTCTCTCTCGCCAACTCTATGAAGTCTTCTCTTTATTTTAGGTTGCCTACATTGAAAAATAATTAAAAATTTGCCTCTAAAAGTGAACTCATTTGAATTTAAAATATCTCTCATTTGATCCAAGAGACATATCCCTTCATAAAAGAACCTTCAAAAGTGTTTAGATGAATTGATAAACTACAATAGGTGTGTAGAACAAGCGTGCCTTTGAAAATTCACGTAAAATTCATCTCAAACCGCCTTAATTTGCAAAAAGTCGTCTCTGGCACATCATGCGTCGATCTAGCACATGCGCTAATTTGGAGCATCATGTGCTGATCTGGAGCATCATGCGCAAGAATCCCAAAATTCATTATTTTGGTTCCAAATTTCATCTTTTTTGTCATTTTTGCTCAAAATGTCTAAAAATTATATACCCGCAATAAAAATATGAAAATACCCTTCTTTAAAGTGCAATATCACCAAAAATAAGCATAAAATATATTGTTAAAATAATATATTATTTTGGTGTATCAAAATCCTCCAAACTTAAATGTTACTTGTCCTCAAGTGACAAGTAACAAAAATAGTTGTAAGAGAACAATCACCAGAGTCATGAAGGAGTTCATGCAATAGGAGAAACAAGAACTATGAAGTTAAATAGTGAACCAGAAGTCTGGCCAAATCGTGGAGGTCTTGAGGACTATCACGACTCTAGTAGGAAAATGAGCTTCTAGAGTATAACCATCCTCAAGATAAGATGATATCACATAATGGCAGAATATTGAACCATGACCCAGAAAGGGTCAGAGACTCACAGTACCATGCTCATACTGGGTCTGTACAGGTGGAGAGGTAGCGATTCAGGCGCAATTTGGCTTCGCACCTGGTAGAGCCCTTCTGATTTCAAATCTCAAAGAACTTCAAACTCCTATCAATATAGGCTTATAGGGGTATGTTTTATCCCAAAGATTATTCACCCCTTTTGATTCATCAAAGTGATGCTTATAAGTGTAAGGGGTCATGACTAGTGACTAAAAAAGTATTAAGAGAAACAGACCCATCATTATGAACAACCATTAAGCAAATATGAGGTCCCTCGAACCACTTAGTTCTTAGTTAGTTAACTTTATTTTTCATTTGCATTTTACGTAGCATTTACCTTAGTACTTAATATTCAAACTTCGCACTTTAATTTTATTTTTGTATTTTTAAATTATAAAATAATTTCAAAAACTTACTTCAAGGATTTTCCAACTTCCCCGTAGGATCGATGTCTATGACACCATTAGAGCCCTTTATTACTTGAGCAATAAGTATACTTGCATTGATTTTAACGGGGATTTGGCAGTTTAAAAAAAATTTTAGAAGATAAACTATTTTCATAAAAGGTTTTTTTTTTTTTGGGATAATATTACATATTTATTATATATCTTCTGTGTATAATTTTGTAATATTAAAAAATATTTGAAAAATTTACACACTAAATCTCCCCCTGTGCATCACTTCACATCAGAAATTAGGGTTTGGAGTGCACCACTAGAGTTATTTTGTTCTTCCTTTAAGAAGAGAATTTCTATGGATAACTTTTTGTGTTGAGTATATGAGATGTTTTGTATGAGAGGGACAGTTTGAGGGCTGGGCATGTGAGTGGTTGTTGAGATATTCCTTTGTAATGGAGAAGATTATGCGGATTTGTTGAAGTACAGTTGATTTCTTTGTAAATTTGTGTATTTTCTTTCATTTGAATCTTCAATGTGGTTGGTGAGAATTTTCATGCTTTTCTATTGCATGTTTCATAGTTGAACTTTCCTTCATGCTTCTGTACTGTAAGGATAGTGTTATCTTGTTGTTATTCACCATGAGTTATGGCATTATTTTTTATTCCAATATTCAATTCTATGTTTTGGATGATGAATGTTGATGTGTTAAGCTTTTGATCATTACTCACCTATAATTTGATCAGGTAGGAAGTTAGAACTTCTTGTGACCTAGTATTCATGACCCTCACCTAGAGGAACAAGTAGGTTAATCACAAGAATCTGGTGAGATAAACAAAGTTTCATGAGGATTTTTGTAGCTAGAAAGGGATAAGAGGAATCTAAAAAACTTTGTATCATCATGAGCATGCAACAATATGATAATTTTCATTCTTTTTATAACATAACCATATGCTAAGGAGAATCATTCATCCCTGATTGTCAACTATCATATAGAATTCATAGGAAAACATAAGGAAAACACTATACCGGTGTCACAGGAGCCCGAGCCTAATCACTTTTGAAGGACTTATGGCTCTTACCTGCCATTTTTTTCACATACCATTTTTGTCATCTGTCATTTTTTGTCACCTAACATTTTTGTTTACAATATTTTTAGGACTGTTAGAGTTTCATGTTTGCATTTATCAAACAAGAATCAACTGTTTAGTAAACTAGAACTTCCTCTATTAGAATTCTTTTGACAATTTTCTCGTACGATTGATACACGGACCCAAAAATCTTATATTACTTGACACGTATACTTGCATTCTTGGCCACTACCTTAGCAATCAGGTTACACGAGTTGTGAACCAAGTAGGTTGTAGTTAGTCACATAAGCCGTAGTGGTGAGCTACGGTGATATCAATAGGTCGCATGGGTTGGAGTTAGGAGCTGCATGAGCTATGAGCCACATAATCTGTTGTTTGTCACAAACATCGTAATGATGAGCTATGATGACGTTCGTAATCTATAGAGGCTAGAGTCATGAGCTGCACAAGCTTTGGATTATGTAGATTGTAATTGGTCACGTAGTGGTGAGTTGTGATGATGTTCGTAGGCCACCGAACCCACAATCAGGAGCTACATGAGCTATGAACCAAATATGTTGTTGTTGACCATGTAAGCCATAGTGGTGTTCTGGAAGTCCAGACAAAATTACCAACTTGGGGGTGCACTGTTGCACCCTCTTTGAGATGCATCATTGTACCGTGTGTGGGATATATTGTTACACCATTATTGGGGTGTGCCAGTGCACCTTATTCGATGCACTGTTGCACCATTTACGGGAGACATCACTTCACCATATTTGAGGAGTGTTGTTCTACATGAGACATTGTTACTCTGCTATGTACGTTGAGATTCCCCAACGCATGACAAGATTCCTTAAGAATGGTGACTAGCGGGCGTTGTTTAATTTGTTCGATAGTTGTAGGAGTGAGAGGTGTTCATTGGATCTACAGTGCAAAAGCGTTGCTGGACTTCAATTCCATCAACCTTCAGTCTTGTTCTAGCTCAAAGTTTCCCCCTCTCATAAGGGGGTGGTGCTTTATTTATAGGATATGAGAGAGATCTTTTTTTATAAATAAAGAATTCAAAATACCCAATCAGACAACCCACCCAGAGATTCTCTTAATCGAATGACATTCGGTAAATATTTAAGTCTATTAATAAAGTTAGAATAGAGAGATCTTGAGCTTCTTTGTCTTGTCAAAACACTTGATTTGACTATAAATTTATTAGAATTGAATTCTGTTTGATCTTCCAATTATGCATTAAAATTACCAAAAAAAAATAGTTTAACATCTTCCTCCATGCTTGATTTGACTCGGATTAGGCCAAATTTGGTGCCGTTGAGTCCATCTTATCTAGCAAAAGAATTCGACCATAAGTTTGTTGGAATGAAAGTTCTAGATAATTTTTAATTAAAATTTAAATGTCTCCTGCTTAAAAAATGCCTTGAGATTCGTGTTGCACCTCCAGATTTGTGTCGCATGACTGAAATTTATTTTTAGAGTATCAAACCCAAAAGCCAAAATTGTTTTGGGTTTCAACTACTTTTAAGCCAAAAACGATTTTATCCTGCTCTTTTATTCAAATAGATTACATGCTCTCATGATAGCCGCATACTCATAAAAATTTACATGATCAGACTCATTCCTCCACTTTATTCTTTCACATGCAAGAAGCTCAAAATGAGAGGGTCATCAAAGACACTCAATCTTCCTCTCCCATTCCTCTGCATCTCTCAACAAGAAGCAAGCCAAGAAGAAGAGGCATCCGATAAATCAGATAAAAGCCAATTATCCAAATACTCATCATCCCTAAATGCATCAAAACTCCCATTATCCAAAAACCCTCCAACCTCCCCACCACTCCCAAGCCTTTCATCCTCCCAAACCCAAGGCAACACTTCCCTAATCGCCTCCCCTTCCTCCTCCCATAACCTTAAAGCTATCTCCTCCAATTCCCAATCAACCAACTTCTCGATCTCATCAAGCGAAGCCCCCCCTTCCTCACTTGCAAGCACCTCAACCACCACTCCATTGCTCCCTTCTTTTCCTCTCCCTTCCTCTTCCTCATTGTTGTCTCCATCGCCCAATAAAATCTCTATAGATGGCAAGTCTTCCAAGATAGCCATACTCTGTCTTTCCTCGCCCTTTTCCCTGCTTGCAATCTCAGCCTCTGCTTTCCTCTTCTTCGCCAACTTGCTCGGCCTGCCTCCCTTCCGCTTTCGAACCTTCCCGGCGGAGCAGTTTTCATCGTCTTTGATTTGCAGGCCTTCCACTTTCTTGCTCAGATGCGAGTTCCAATAGTTCTTTATCTCGTTGTCAGTTCTTCCCGGGAGATGACCTGCAATCACTGACCACCTGAAAAATAAACAATGGCGGGCCGGGTTATGTTTGTAATTCTAAGCAATAACAAAAATTTCCTAACAAAACTTTAAGTTTAATCATACATACATACATACATACATATATATATATATATATATATATATATATATATATATATATATATATATATATATATATATATATATTAACAACTGTTCGAAATTAGCTCGTGTTCGATTTAAACTCGTGCGAGCAATTCAAATTTGATTGTCTGTTTGCTCGATTTTAGCACGAATGAAATCCACTACTCTCAAACACAAATTTCCTTCACAGTTTTAAAATTATTTTAAGAATGCAAAAAAAAAAAAATCTAAAAATTATGGGACTAAAAAATGTGCGTTTTTAAATCTTTTAATCGCTGCTTTCCCTTCCAAGTTCCCAATCTCATATATATATATATATATATATATATATATATAGATAGATAGTGGTGGCCAACATTTTCAATTTTCGTAAGCTGGAGGTGGAGATGGATTCAAAAATGCTTTATGATATTTTGATTGGTACTACTTCTCCACTCTGGGATTTAGTTGGTATATTTAAAAGAATACTAGCTCTTATAGCTGAAAAACATCTTGGGGTTAACTAGAAGTTCATTCATAGAGAGGGCAATTCTTCTGCTGACTAGCTTGCCAAAAGTGCAAGGGAGACTTGTCATGTTGGCACACATCCCACAACCCCCTCTTCGGAGACTTATCGTTGGAGATACTTTAAATCTCCCCTACATTCGGTTCTAAGATTTTATGTGTTTTGTACATCAACTGTTGCCCTTTCGGTTAGGCTAGACATTGCTAAATTTCCTTTTTTGGTTTTCCTCTAATTTGTTTGGCTTGGTTGGTTTTGTCATTTTTTACAGGATGCTCTCTTTTTCGAAGACACGGGCTGTGATGGAGTCCTTGCTCATGGTTGCGGCACAGAGAACGGCTCCTCAACAAGACTTTCTTTGTTTTGTTTTCATTCAAGATACTTCCAAGATATACAAGCACACAGAATTACTCTTTTTTATTTTGGTTTTTTTTTTTTTTGTTTTTGGGTATACTTGTATTTTGGAGACTACTTTTTGAGTGAGTTGTACTATGGGAACAGGGACCCCTATGGGTGAGTCAAATGCATTATTTTGTGTTTTCAAGACAGGGACCCTCTTCCCCTCCCTAACTTTATTTCATCTTTTCAAATATTATCGCGTAGGGAGCCACCGCTACTCTTTCCCCCAATATATATATATACATATCATTAATATTAAAATGTATGAATAAATTTAATTTTTAATTATTTCATGCCGAAAAGAGCCCAGCACAAATGAATAAATTTTGCATTGTTATATGCTCTTTTCTAAACTAGTATAAAGTAATTATTCTTGTTAGCCATTGAACCAAATCTATTCAACAAATCAAACAAGCTGTTTGTCAAAGATGAACTTCTTTGGCAGCCCTACGTACTGCCCAGTTATTTATGTATTTCCAGATCTAATACCTAAACTCTATTTTATACATATCACCTTACATGAAAATGTTCATTTCACCCTTTAAAAGTTCAAAATTATAATATACCCCCCCCCATAAAATAATTTAATCATTGCAATTCATGTAATTGCATGGATTTAAACAAAGCTTCTTTCTCTAACGCAGTGCCAGTCTATCACGTGATGTACTGTGCTACTACTTTTAATTATATTTCCTCGTGCTATCAATGGACCATGTGATATTGAAATACTATTTTCTTTAATTGTTCTGAAAACCAAAAAAACACTCGGATCAATAAAAGTGTTGCTCTTTACTTGTGAAACTGCTCAAATGCAATTTTTTTAAATTTTTTTTAGTGCATATTTACTAAAAAAGTGCATAATTATTGATAAGAAAAGCTGTTATAATTAAATAATAACAACAATGATTAGAATTCGTGTTAAAAATAATAATCAATTTTGTAAACAATAGAAATTTGAAAAAATATTACATCAGGACCCCATACGTAGAGTTAGTCCAATGAAACTACGCCGTGAAGATCAGCCCGATAAATATTCCCCTCGTGTTATTCAAGTGTTATTGTATGTCATTCAAGTGTTATTGTGAGTTATTTAAATATTATTGATGTGTTAGTGTGTTATTATAATATCGAGTATATTTTCATAAGACAATAATACCTGAATAACATACAATAACATCTGAATTTTTGGGCAGCAGAGCAAACTTTCCGTTTTCTAGCAATTGAGACAAAGAAATAAGTCATAAATTTGATGCCTTTGCTTAATACTTGTTCTGTTTTTTTCCCAGTTTTTGAGTAGGAGAGCAGACTTTCCGTTTTTAACAATTTCTACGAATTTAATCCAGAAAAAGCGTTTCTCAATTAGTATGCATATGGTCTAAAACATGTTTAACTAACTAATCAAATATCATTAAAGTTCAACTTAAAATAATAATAATAATTGTCAAAACATCGTTGGGCTAGAACAGCTCATTCGATCATGAGATGTGACTGTTCCGGATCTAAAGCATTATTATAAATTGAAACATATAAAAATGTATTAAAAACTACATTTTAAATATATGCAATATCGAGTTACTGAACATTATTACCTGTTACCCAAGTTAGCTCTAAGCTGGATGATCATGTCCTCCTCTTCTTTAGAAATGTTTCCTCTCTTCAAATCTTCTCTCAGATAGTTTATCCACCTCAGCCTGCAGCTCTTCCCACATCTCAACAAGCCTAACAAGACCCATCCCAACACAAGAATATGGAAAGCTAAGTTAAAGATTATGTACAACATAACGAAATATTATAAACATTTTGTGAAAAATGAGTAGTACCAGCTTTCTTAGGCAAAGATCTCCAAGAGCCTTCTCCATTTGTTTTAATGTAATTGACAAGGAGCTGATCCTCCTCTGTGGTCCATCTTCCTTTCTTCAAACCCACCTTCTCACAGCAAGGAGCCCTTCCCATTCTCTATATATCTCTCTCTCTTCCTCTCTGTAGTTTTCTGCCAAGGCTCTTCTTTTTTCTTTCCTAGGAACAAGAAAACAGGAATGGTTGGACTTCGTTGATCTAATTCTCTTCTTCTTCCTGCTTCAAGCGACTGTGCGACCTCCAATGCCTGCTATATAGTAAATTCCGGATATATTATTATACTTCTAATTATAAATAAGGAATGGAGAAAAATGGCATTCCTATATATATACAAAGGGTTGATATTATAAAACTTGTACAAAAGAAATTCTAAGCGCGGTCCATCTACGGTGCACAATTTTCCAAAAAACTTGATCAGCGTTGGGATCACAGGCACGTGATACACGTTGGGATCCATCCTTTTGATGCTTCTTTTTTTTTATACTTGTAAATTTATAAAAATAAGAAACTTTACTGATTGTGAATCTTGTGATGGAGTTAAAAAATATAGATAATATGAGTCGTCTGAACGGGGGAAAATGACGAACTGCGTTTTATCTTTTACATTTATTCCGAAATTCAGTAGAAGTTTGGGAAAAGAAAATACACGAAGCGTTTTCTATTGAGATAAGTCGACTATTTATTTAGTTTGTGTGTTTTGAAAACAGTTGATTCTGAATAAATGATCATTCCACCCATGTTCTGAATAAACTGTTTAGTTGTTTGATTTGTGCGTTTCTAAAATAACTCATCTGAATTTTTTTTGTAAATAAAAGACCATTCAGACACTAATTTTAAAAATTTATTTTTAAATTATTTGTAACATAAATTATAATCAATATTTTACATTTTCCACTAATTTAAAAAAAAATTAAATTTAAATTTAAGAAGAAAGTAAACTCAAATAGAAGAATATATGCATGAGGAGTTAAAGAAAATAAAAGTAGCAAGTGAATCTCTTTAGCTCTATTTATGAACAAAATTCTTTAGATTAGCAAGAACATTAACACCAATCTATGAATAAAATAGCTCTATTTAATCTCCAAAAAGCAGCAAGTGAATCTCAAATACCAATTCCTTCTGGATAATCGGTTGATTCACAATTAAACTTGTTCTTGAAAAAAAAAAACATTGAACTTAAAACAAGGAACTAGCAACTCTTGCAACATTTCAAATTTAAAATTGGATGGAAAGCCTTGAATAGGAAACAAGGCATAAACGAATCGTACGACATTCAAAAATCTATTCCAAAGCCTCAAGAACATTGGATGAAAAGCTTTGAACTGTAATAAGGCACCTACAACTATTGTGGCATTGCAAAATCTATTCCAATGTTTTAGATTGTTGGATGGAAAGCTTTAAACCAGAAACAAAGCACGAAAATCCATTGCAGTATTTCCTAATCTATTACCTAGAAACATTGGAGGTCAGGACAGGGGTTAAAACATTGGAGGTCAGCACGAAAGCTTTGAACCAGAAACAAGAGGAGGTAGGGCACGATACTTACCTTGGTCGGATTGGTGCAGAAGGATGAGAAAGGTGGGAGTTTCGATGGTCCTTGTAACTAGTGATCCTTTCATTGCCAGTCCGGTTTTTGTCGTGGGAGAAAAGGGATTGCGAGAGATCCGTGCGAGAGGAGGAGGCAGGGGAGAAGGCGAGCGGTGTCGAAAGATCCCCTTCGTTGCCACTCCTGTTTTCGTCACGGGAGAGAAGATATCGCAAGAGATTCGTGCGAGGGAGGAGGCAGAGGAGAAAGCGAGCGGTATCGAAAGATCCAAGTTAAAAAGGGCGAGAGTTGTCTTTCACTCGAATGAAACACGGATCGCGGGGTCCAACCTGCGATCCGCGTCTAATGTCAAATTGCCAACGACTTATTTAAAAACTCCGGTTAAACATGTTTTTCAAACAGCGAGTGGTGTTTTCAAAATGCCATTGTTGTGAATAAATTCCCCCAAACGCAGTCTAAAATTTACATATCTAATATATATATATATATATATATATATATATATATATATATATATATAATATTTTATTGGTACAAATAAAAAACTCTTCTCACTTTAAATTTTAAAAGAATAGTTAATATTTTTTATTTGAAAAAATTAATTTATGTATTAAATATGTAAGAATTATAATTTAGGTATTAGATACTTAGAAATATGGGCATTTTATGATATGCATGCAAATAAAAGATAAAAATTAAATAAGAAAAACCTTAATAAACCCTTTTGTTTATTGCTACAATGGTATAGAGCTATCAAGGCTATCAGTATAATAATATTTTAAGATGTTAAATATGATGATATTCATCTGATATTTGATAAAGCCAACGTGATATTCATCAACTTAAATTGTAAGGAAACAGAAAAGGGATTATCATACACATACTTAAAAAGATAGGAAAAGACAGTTTTACCAACTGCCTCTGTTTAATGTTGCAGTTCTCTGAGAAGTGCACTCTATTCTCAGAAGAAATATTACATCAGTACTACGCACAGAAAAATAAGGTGCGTAGGCAATCAAAACACGTCACGACATCTCACGCGGCAGAGCAAAAAAAACGGCGCAGTAACACGGGGAATATTCCCTCCTGTGTTATTCATGTGTTATTGCGCGTTATTCATGTGTTATTGATGTGTTATTGTGTTATTATAACACCAAGAATATTCTCAGGATACAATAACACATGAATAACACACAATAACACTTGAATAACACGGGAAATATTCCCGACAGAGAAAAAAACGGCGCAGTAACACGGTGGAATATTCTCTCCCGTGTTATTCTTGTGTTATTGTGTGTTATTCATGTGTTATTCATGCGTTATTGTGTTATTATAACACCAGGAATATTCCCAAGATACAATAACACGTGAATAACACACAATAACACATGAATAACACGGGGGGGAATATTCCCCGTGTTACTGCGCCGTTTTTTTTTCTGCGTCGCGCGGGATATCGTGACGTGATTTTATTGGGTACGCACGTTCCTCTACGTGCGTAGTACTGATGTAATATTTTTTCCTATTCTCAAAACATCTTTGTGTTGCATCTCATCCCTTCATTTGGAAGCAATATTGTTAATTGCTCTATACGTGTTACATCTTATTACATAAATTTCTCCCCTCTGTGGTGAGTAGAAACCCAAGCATTGTAGCTATTCGAAGGTAATCGAACGAAGAGTTCTCCGTTAACAGTTTCCACTATTTTATATTTTTCATAAATTTATGAGGTGTCAGAGCTTCTAGTTTTTTGACATTAAACTTTATCATCAATAATTTCTCTCTCTATGAATGCGTCTGCAACTTCAAAAAATAGACTTCATTCCTGTCCTCTTGATGCATCATGAACTAATTTTACCGATTGCCATGAATTTCGAGGCATTTGGTACGAATCATGCTAGAAAATTTTCTCATTAAAATTAAAAATCATCCAGGCCTACGATTTTAGCACTTATAGTCAAACTATTCCGCTCGATGAAGCAGACCCAATGATACTGAAATTGATCCAATTTAAGTCAAATGAAGCACGCATCAAGCCGTTAAAATACTTTTGAGGGTTTGGGAGATTGATAGGAGGTCAAATGAACTCCAAATTTGGCATGCCTAGAGCCAATTTGAGCTCCTCGACAAGAGAAATCCAATGAGCGTTGTATCGCTCAATTAGAAGGTATTGGAGCATAAAATATTATCTTATAATCAAAGGTAATCAAAGTGAGCCTTTTGATCGGGTGTTTATGGTGTTTGTTGGCCAAAGGATGAAAATACCCCTCCTTCATGACTTATAAATATACCCATCTTTTTACTTGGAAAGGAGAAGAAGAAAGGAGGAGAAAGAGCACATTTTATTGTGTTATTTTGGAGTGAGGACCCGACAATAACTTCTAACTTTCATAGTTGAGGACCGCCACTCTTTGGTTGTCTTCGACCATCGTCAGGGGCCCCTACTTGCCTTTTCTGGTAGACCATGTGAGGTAATGATGTATCGTAGAGAGTAACGATGCACTTTATGAATTAATGAAGCCTTCTACAGAATAACAACATATTGTGTAGTAACAAAGTATTCTATTGAAAGAAAAAGTCTCCTGCATATTGAGTAACACATTATTCTAAAAATGATTCAATTATATACTTTTGAATATGGGGTATCAAAGACTAGATAATAACTTTCACCAACAACTGTTTTCGGTCGTTATAGAATGAATCTTTTTAAATAGAAAGAGTTTCTCCTAAGGGATAAACATCATTTCTCAGCTCAGCTTGGTTCTAAAAAATCTCAACTCATTTTAGCGGCGATAGTTCTTCAACACCCAATTCCAAAAGGGTATATGTTTTCAAGCATTCTTAAGTTATAACTTATTCATATTTATATGTTGATCACCTAAGAGCTATATTGTACATACAATGAGCTTCTGATGCTCTTCTTTGTCAGGCTTTTCATGCAACCTTTAAAGGCCAAGCACACACTTAGTTTCACTCACTTCCAGGAGGGAGCATTCATACATCTTATGAGTACAATAGTATGTTTACAGAGCAATTTGTCATAAATTGAAGGATTGTTAAAGACTCATCTTCGAGATTCTCTAAAGTGAGGGACAGTCAACGAAGGATTGTTTTCTACAATTCTACATTGAAGCACATTAAAATTTGAGAATAGATTCAAAGTTACTAAGATGTATATTTTTAAGAGGACTAGGCCATAATCATTTCTACTCATGTATGATTCGGATAATAGTGCATTCATATGTCGATCTTGTTCATCATGTTGAGAGACAAAGTGTTACCGAAAAAGCTATTAATATATATATATATAAAAAGTAATTTGAGCCACAGTAAGGGAAACATAAGAAGAATGCCATAGATGCTTTGCAGGCATCTCAGCAGAATAAGTTTGAGTTGTGAAAAAACTCTAGTTCGCCTCCTTGATTGTAGAGATGTTAAACTTAACCTCGGAAGGAATATACACCACTCAACTCTTCACATGTCAACACTCTGATGATGATTCATGATAAAGAAACCACTAAACTCTTCACATGTCAACATTCTAGCGATGATTCTTAACAAAGAAACTCTGAAGTGGCCACCTCTATTGAATCGAAATATAGGGAACTAAGAACAATATTGTCATTTCCATCAAATTCATTGTCACAATAATATAACATATTTTTAACTCAAGGAGGATATCAAAAGGTTGATATGAAAAAAATAGTACTTTGGTCAATTCATTCAAAGTAAGCAATAGATTTTTGGTGAAATTGCAACAATAGCTAGCCAATCATTATTTGTCAAATGATTTTTTCTTGTTTCCTATGATGAGCATTCATCGAAGAAATCCCATGTTAGCCATTTCATCATATTTAATGAATTTGATCTTAAGGGGTTTAAAGGCCCTTACTAAATTTTTTTTGTTATAAGTAATTAGATCAATGATCCTTTTTATACTTTAATTAGTTGTAGGATTATTGAAGAGACAAATCAAAAGAAAGATTTAGTTTGAGAAGATCAATGTAGGATAAAAATTTGGTCTCGAACTTAGGGTTGAAATTATAGAAGATTGATTGTTGTGTAAACAAATACATGCTATTTATAAATCTAGTGTGGCATATAATAAATATAGATTTTGTCATTCTCATACGTTCAAACTTTAGAATAAAATAGTGAAAGGCTGAAGGAAGTTTCATACAAGAATCTCTTCTATCTACCACCTATTTCTTGTCCTTAAAGACTATTTGTTTCTATGTGTATAGCTCCACATATACAAAATTTTGTAGATAATAAAAGAAAATCAATTTAATGAGTCATCCTGCAGATGGAGATGCATAAAATATTTTTATCGCACATAACTTGAGTTTGTTGCAGAGACAGGTAACATTATGCTTGGTTTATGCTCTAATGGCTTCTCACGGACAGTTAGACTGTCTCGGCCTACTCTTGTTGACCAATGATGATTACGCTATATAATCTTTCACCTGAGATGTATTAAAACACCATTCTTCTTCCAAACATTTATTATAACAAATCCTAGTAGCTCAAAAGAAAGGATTAATATACATTTGCAGGCATTCATAGAAAAGATACAAATTCTGTAGGCAAAGAGCTGTCATGACATATGATGTATCCATAAAAGATAAATTTTTAATGAGAGCAACAATAATATGGCTAATATTTGATTTGATTTTTTTTTTTAGTATGGAATGCTATATGGGTGGAGCACTAGAGGAAAGTTAGCTTCTCCATATTGCATGAATTCATCTAAAGTATTTACACTTCAACATGACAGAATTTATGGGTTGAGTGTAATCATATGTTTCTAAATGGTGAATATCTCCTTAGGTGAAATAAAAATGCATTCAGAAGAAATAAAAGTTGAGCATTCAGCACCACTTCAATAAGTAATTGAAGATGGTTTATTTCATATTGTTAATGACACTCCAAATATTATTGAATGCCATGAAAATTCTTTAGATCATTCATGAAGGCAAAAATATGAAGAACAAAGTTCGATCAAAAGGCTCAATATGAGTGACATATTTATTGCTAAAGAGTATGAATTTTTGCTCGTACTATTTTGGGCATGAAGCTCACAAAAAGGCACTAACTATGGTGCCTCCCTAACCACTTCCTATTTTTAATAGTCGGGTGAAGCATCAAGGAGGTGCATATCACATTATCTTAGTGATCAGAAACTTTCAATAGCAACTCCTGATGTTCTTCTCAATAGCGATAAAGTTCAACTCTAAATTGAGTAAGATATTTTTAATTATTAGTTGTTCATCCTTTCTCAATCAAATTTTTTATCGCCTAATTCATAAATTTTTCTAATTTGTGAATTGATCACTTATAGATTCATTAAATTCAATTGAACATGTTATCATAAGTCAGAAGACAATGAATAATTTAATCTAATAGTTTACAACACACATAAGTTAAAAGTTGGCAAATTCGTTACTCATCTCATACAGTTATAATTGAATAAAGGAATTAAAGATCGATGAATCATAAATCTTTCTTAAAGGCCCATGTGAATCGTGAAATTTAATAAATTTTTGATGTGAATGGATACATGTTTCATACAAGATCCTAGATAGAAAAAAAACTTATAATTTTGGTGCTTGTATTAAAGAAACGATAAATCAGATGAAAAATTAGATTACTATCATTTTCTCAAAGAAGTTGTTGAATTAACATATGCTGACTCCCTTGGAAGAAACAAAATCATGTTTGACTGTGATTGGTTTGAACTTGTTCCTAGTCATGGAACAAGGGTAAACCAACTTTATGAAATTATAGAAATAGAGGTAAATAAATGATACTCCAAATTTGATACTTTTATTCTAGCAAGACAAGTGTGTTAGGTATATTATCCTTGATATCCCATAAAGCAAGAGATAAATTTGAATAGGAAGTAGCATAACGATTAAACTTAGAATGACTATTAATAATTAAAATATTATTGAACCCATTCGTCAAGAAATGGAAATGATATTTATGCATTTCATTTGATCATATCCATAAAAACTAAATTTAGACAATGTTAATGGCAAGCACAAAGAAATTACTCTTAATGATAAGTATGATAACATTGTTTTGGATGATGAAATTTTAACCACATCATTTATGCAGTCAACAAACAAGACTAATTAAGGTGCAAGTTACTCCAAATATTATAAGATAAATACTCACATTCTATTTACTACATAGTTTTATGTTATAGTTTTATGTTTTGAGTTTCAGTAGCTTAAAGATTGCACTTTATATTTTGGTTGACATAGTTTTAATTTTCATTTACAGTAGTTTGTAGATTACACTTATGTTAACTTCATTGTTTTGTATTTTCACTTTTAGTAATTTATAGATTGCACTTTATTGTTTTACCTTTTTTTAATGTATAGTTTTGTTTTTTCAGTTTTAGTAGTGTATAGATAAAAATTTACAAAATTGTTTTGTACTTACTATGTTGTTTTTTGTTTTCAATTTTGTAGTTTGTAGATTGCACTTTACAATTTTTCCTTCTATTTACTGTGTTATTCTATGCTTTCATCTTCATTAATTTATATATTGCACTTTACATTTTTGTCTTATGGTTACAGTGTAGTTATGTGATTTCAATTTCAGCAATTTCTAAATTGTGCTTATTATTATTATTATCATAATTTTATTTAAACTTATATGCACTAATTAATCTTTATTTACTTGTTGTAGATGGCTTATAGAGGAAGGAATGGTCTCTCTTCTGGCAAGGGACATGACATGATAGTATTAGAGGAAGAATGTCCTCATTAGTCGAGTCGACTACTTTGTTGCTCTCCACCAGGGTCATAAAAAAACTCGACTAGTCCCAGCAGACCTCCACTCCAACAATGTCAGCTTCACCATAGACCTCAGATGACACCCCCACTTCTAACACACCACGAACATCATTAAATATGATGATAATGTTAATTTCTTTGATGCAAACCCATGGTACTTCTGATGAGTGAAAGGCATTAAGCAACACTAGTAGTACCACCAGCTTGAGCTTGTGGGGCAGTCATAAGTTATTTTTAGATTGCAAAATTGATGATTTATGTTTTTTAGTTTAATAAAAAACTTATTATATATTTTTATTTTCGAATTTTATCCCGCTATTCAAGCCATTCAAGTCATTCAGGATATTTTTTGGAGCAAGTTTGATGCTTCATACTTTTAATGGAAGGAGAATTAGATGGTCCGAGATATGTGTTTAAAGGAGTTTGGGATATATATTGAGCATAATATACTTAAGTATATATGTTTACCAATCAAATTTTCTTAATTTTATTTTGTAGAAATACTTATCTTCGAACTTTGAGCACAAGACTTACATCTAGAGGAACTCTGAGCATAAGGGGAGTGATTGTCTTCAGAACTAGTGAGATGTTTTTTTTTTGGGGGCCACTATAAGGCTCGAAAGACTTGTATCAAAATGATCTGATATGAAATTCAAAGAATGATATGCTATCCTAAATAATAATAATATTACTCTAGAATGGATCTAATCATTCAGATAAGAAAAATATTTTGGGATTATGGATCCACAAATCTAGGTTTTTTCCTTTTCTTATCGGTATAATATAAGCTTTATTATAACTCTGTGGTCTAGTATCCCTAAGAGGGGGCTCCCTCACAGTTAATTACATCTCAAGAGTTGCTTTTAAAAAACTCTAAATTAAAGTTATACCTTATATCTTTCTTATTCATTAATGAATGTTTATAGGCTGATAAGGTTTGAAGACTTTGATAAAAGGGACAAGTTTTGACATAGGTTGACTTCACTTGAGTTTCAAATATTTTGATCCTTAGGTTTGGGCCCAAAACTTGATAATCAAAGTAATGATATAGAGCTCAAATTAAAAGATCTTGTCTGAGAAATAATTTGAGTATGAGCTGGTTCTTGATTGGATTGGAATTTATCTTGGGTTTGAATCAAAATAGTGTTGGGCTTGGATTGGATTTGGAATTGGTTTAGATATAGTTGGATTTGGTTTGATTTGTTTGGAATAAGTTTAGATCAAAGATAGGATTGGTTGAATCTAATTTAATTAAGGTGAATCGTTTTAAGGAACATCTTAGTCTAAAGGGTAAGAAAGGGTAAAAAGTCTCTTGATGGAGGTAAAGCCCTAACTTAAACAACTCTAAAAGGGAAACTATAGGTGGTCTAACCTAAATTTTGGGAGTACTGCACTTGGTCAAAATACCCATGGCTTTTCATCGTCTCAGGCACATTAGTAGCAAAAAATTATTAACCAGTAGAATAACAGGAGCTTTTCCATATTGCCATAGTAATGACTAAAGGTAGTCCTTTCCGCTATAAGGTGGTTTTGTGTATCTTCATCCATAGCTTGGGCTACATCTTTCTAGGATACTTCAGAGCATTTTGGCATACGTTTATTTTTTTTTATACTAGTCTCTAATTCTAATCTATGGGGGGAACCTAGTAAACTAATCCATGACTTTAGACTAGACTAATCTAAGGTATGTAAGGTCCTAGGTTTTTATGTTTTATTTTTAACTTTTAAAAATATTTCATAAAAATTTTAATTTTTTATTTTGAAAAAAAAAGATTTTATTTCTTAAAAGTGGTTTTAAAACATTTTATTTAAATTTTGAAAATATTAATTTTTAATAGAATTGAGATTTTTAATTTTGGAAAAGATTTTTCTTAATATTGATCCTTTAATTTTGAAAGACATTAATTTTTTGAAAGATACCTCTTCTTTTGAAAATTTTTTATTTAAGGCATCTAGAGAGAGAATTTTTAAATGGGCTTCTTTCCTAATTTGAAAATTAAAAAGTATTAGAGTTCATTTAATTAAGTAGAAATAATATTTTATATAGATTTTTGATTAAATTTTAAAATTTAAAATTTTGAGCAGCTTTAATTAATATAATTTTTTCTTTGAATTATTAATTTTTGAAAATAATTTAGATTAAAGTACTTTTAATTTAAATATAAAAATATATCATTTTTAAGTATTTAAAGCTTACCAGATCTCCCTTCTTTACTTAACACTTAGGAAATTTAATTCTTCTTTCTTATACATCTTTCAACCAAATCAAGGTTTAATTTATCTAAGGCTAACATTAACTAATGCTCATTAAACCACTACTTGTATTTTGAAAAGTAAATGACATCATTCTCAAGCTTGTCACAAGCATAAAAGGTAAATAAACATGTATTCACAGACATATTCATGCAATTTATCCACATTCATCAGTTCATTATTTTTTTATTCTCACATGTACATGTACATTTACATATACATAAAAAAAAATTACTTCAAACAACCTAAAAATATTAAGTGAATTGTTCATGAGGCTCTCATTAATTGACTTACACAACTATATTACATTCAAAAACATTCTCATATGGATATATAGATATGTAAGGTGAAAATGATTTGAAACATTAATGCATATAGTCATATGTACGTACATACATATTCACATGAATCTTTAAAGTAACCTTAATTCACACACACACAAAAAAAGACATATATATATATATATATATATATATATATATATATATATGTGCCAATAAGATTAACAATATATTAAATAGTAAAAGGGTTATAATGTTTTAGTGGCCTAATGAGAGGAAGCTTAAAGTAATCTCTCTTAATCAAAATAAGAAGATCAGAGGGAGGATACAAGTAAAAATAACCTTCTAATATGTAGCAACAATCCTGGCCAACCAGTTATAATGTACATTAGCTTCCCTGAGAGTGTAAGACCATTTAACCTTCATTCCCTTTCTAAAAAAAATCTATTTAAATAAAATATAAATTTTCTGAGGAGGTTCAGCTAATCCACAACATCCATTCCACAATGCCATAAAATCCATTTCAATTATAACATTGGCCCAATGCATGGTAGTAGCCAGTTTGAGAGCTGAGAGGATAGAAGAAGCTTCAAAACACATAGAGGAATAAGACTAGTAAGAGCACCAAATACCAAGAGAGTATTACCTAGATTGTTCCTACAAATTCCAGCATAACTGGCAGCATTGGGGAGTAGCTTCCATCCATTTATCTTAAACCAGCAGGTAGAAAACTTGTTCCAAGAGACTAGAATAGAACAACCTTATTTTAAGAGTGGCTAGATAGTTTAACAAAAGTTAATTTTTTGGATGTGGGCACAGATTAAAGAGAAGAAAGCCATAGGAGTTCTCAGGGCTTCCTCCCCACAATGTTTTAAGTTATTTTTAGTCTCCCAAATGACAATGAGGAAGAGTCCTCCCACCATTCAAATAGATTTCTATAATTGTAGAAAGTGCAAGGATCCTGAAACAACTTTAGTAAGAATGACCAAACTTGCTAAGTGAAAGAGAAATTCGGGAAAATGTTAGAAACAATCTTCTCATTAGATCTGCACAGAAAGAAAACAGAAGGCAAGAGAAGACATTTTAGTTTAAGAATATCATCTATTGGAAAAAAAAGAGTGCAACACCCTCAAAGAAAAGAAGTACATGTAAGGTTTCAAATTGATGGACCAAATCCTTTTGAAGATAGTGTTCCTTGAATGATGGGAATGAGCAAAGTTTTTAGCAATATCTTTAGAACAAAATTTACCATATGTTAGTATGAAGATAAGCTTATTAGAATGATTTTTCTCAAGTGTATTTTGTCTTACAAAAGTAATATACAATCATTAAGTAAGAGATTCAGCTTAGCATTATCACTGATGCCATCAGTCCAGAAATCCTCAATCATAACGATGATATGAAAAGGCCCAACATACCAATCAACAAGCGGTCTAAGAGAGGACCAGTCATCATACTAAAAATTGAGATTGCCACAATCCAAATCCCAAGTAAATTAAGTCTTCAACTTCACTTCTATGTATCAACATCTCCTTCCAAGCAGTAGAATCAGTTGTGTGAGGGGAGAAACCTAAAGGAAGAGTTTTTTTGCACAATAGTTTCTCTTCATTAGGTTAACCTATAAAGAGATTCTAGTTCTGAATCTCAACCATAGCTTCGTAATTTTAATTCTTAAAAAATCAAGAAAGGATCTGAATCCCAACCCTCCTCCATTAATTGGTTTCACAAAGTTTCTACCAACTACACCAATAGAAAATAGATGATTGACCATCTCATAAGAATTTGTTAAAAAGCATCTCCACTTTAGTAATAACAATTATAGGCATCTTGGTTAGTTGCTTAACATAAAGGCAAAGATGAGAGTATGCTTTTAATAATAGTTAATCTACCACCATGAGAAAGGAGAATTTTTTCCCAAGAATTTGGCTTTCTTTTAATCTTACCAATGACATCTTCAAAAAGAAAAAAAAATTATCTTACCTTCAAAAGTTATTGCTCCCATATATAACATAGTTAGAGGGCCTTTACAAGAACTAGTGGTTTTAGAAATCCACAATTTCTGTTCCTAAGCGATATATTTTCCAGCAAAGAAGGAGCATTCGATCTTATTGAAAACCATACCTGAGGCTTGCTTAAAGTGAAGAAAAATCTAAGAAAATTTTTTGATAGTATACTTAGCATGTCTGGTATAGACAATAAGTTCATCATTAAAAGTAATATTGAATACATGAGGATTCTCCTTAGTGCTGCAGAAGAGTTGAGAATATATCATGAAAATATATTGTAATGCTCTAGACAGAAAATCAAAGCCAATATAAGCAAAGTTGGTGAGAGTGGTCTCCTTGTTTAATACTCCCAGCAGCTTTGAAATACACATGCTTTTCCTCATTAACAATTAAGGAGAACTGATTTTTATTAAGCAAAAAATTTATGAGAGAATAGAAATCATCATTAAAGCCCATAACAATTAGAATTTTGAGAATGAAAGACCAGGATATGGTCTCATATGCCATTTTGATGTACATTTTAAAAATAATGTTTCCCCCTCTACAATTTTATCCAAGTCAATGGCTAGCTCTTAAGTTATTATAGTGTATCAATAATATTATTTTGTTTGATAAATGTTTCTTGGAGAGCTACGTGCCTTATACAGGTGTAACTCAAGATGCATTGAATAACGTTGTATCCCTTAATGAAAAATAGGTAGTTTTGTAGAACAGCGAAGTAAATTTCTGAATAAAGTTGTATCCTAAAATACTCAAGATGCATTGAATAACGTTGTATCCCAAAATATTTCCCTATTCTACAAAACTACCTTTTTTCTCATACATCGTTCTGATAAATCCAAGGTAGTTTTGTAGAATAGTCTCCCCAAGTTCTGATAGATCCATGTACCTTGTTTAACCACATCTTAGTTTTATCCCTTAATGAGAAAGGAAAAATTCTAAGTCTAATGACATCATTCAACACTCCATCATATTTAAAATAGCACACAATTTTAGAAAACTAGCAAGGTGTAAGTTAGGATCTTCAGTTGGAGTTCCCCAAATTAATTATTTTATACCATTTGGATAATAACAGGTTTAAGCTCAAATGAATTGGCAACTACAACAGAGTATTGTATACTTAAGTAAAATTCATCTGTTGTAGGATTATAATAATCTCTTAATGGTCTCTGATGATGTTCATTTCTAGAATTACTTGAGTTGCATGCCATTCCACAGGAATTATCTATCTCTTTTTGTTGTTTTCAAATTTTTCTAATATTTGTTTCTAACTCTGAATCGTAAGATACTAAATTTTTAGATCTTAAACTACACATAAAAAAATACAATAAGCAATTAGAATAAGCAAACACATTAAAATATAAAAACACTAAAATTAAACAACAAACAATTTTTCAATTCAAATAGAATGTTTTAAATTATAAAATTATTTACCAATACTTTCTGTTACTTTCCCAACAACGACACCAAAAACTTAATGTGGGCAGATTTGTTTTTTAATATTCTTGTAAATATTTTTTGATATTACAAAGCACACAAGCGACGATGCTAATAATAAATATGCAATTCAAATACAAATAAAAATAAATTTAGTAAAAATAATTTTCTCTTTTAAAATCTTTAAATTACCAAACCCGTAATAATAATGCAAGTACACATATCGCTCAAGTATTAAAGGGCTCTATTGGAGTCCTAAATATCAATTCCACAGGAAAGTTGGAAATGCTTATGAATAGATTCTTATGGCTATAATGTAAAACACAATTCAAACTTCAAAACTTAAGTACGAAATTCAAATCTTAAATAATTGAGTGAATACTAAATAAAATGCAATTAAAAAAAATTAAGTTAACACAACTAATTGCTAAACTTCAAAAATGGAATTCTATAAACTAAACAAGTTTCTGTGACGAAGAGTTCAAATTTAAGAAAGCATCTTTCCCCTTTACAATGAGTATATGGATTATGAAGAAATTAAAATCATGTATATATATATATATATATATATATAATTGTATTGTGTCAAATAAAAGCAATTCTATTTTTCACCCTCTTTCAAGTGCATAAAGAAAATTGACAAATCCAAAGTTTGGTCCCTAATTTTGTGGTTAGGTCGGGAGGATACCGACTCCCACTCCAGACCTCCCACTACTCCATCGCATGAAAGCTAACAATCTCGTATTAGTTTCCAATCAACTGTACCAAATTGAGGATTTTAATTTATCACTTTAAAATATGTAATTCATCCAACAAAGTATATTTCCTTATTTATTTGCACTCATCCCCATGGATAACATCCTCACCCATGAAATTGAATGTGACTCTTCCCATGTTGTATAAATCATATCCCTATCGGATCATATGTTTCTTAACTTATTTTAACATTTCAGTTGGCCAGATCAAAAAGTAAATGAAAAGTTCAAATCATAAAAAAATTTTAACATTTAAAACCATATAAAAAAAAGCAATTCTTCAAAAAACCATATTTTAAAGTAGTGAGAAGGATAAAGAAGACTACTCATAATTCATAAACAGAATACAACAAAACACAGATTTCATATATAAAAATAAGTTTACAAAATAAAGATATAAAAGTCACAACTTATCTCATAATTCTTCCTAAGAAAATCTCCAGAAGTTCTCTTTAAGCACTTTCTCTCTTTACAAGCACTCTCAATTCTCTCTTGGAAGTTTAATGAAGTCAAAATCTCTCACTTTCCCTCTCCTCTTACAACCCTTGAAGACAATCTCCAAGTCCTTGACTTCTCTCTCCAACTCTCTCCCACTCTCACGCCACCACCTTATACGTCTTTTTCTCCTCTCTCTTGAAGCCCTAGACTTTCCTCTCTTTCATTAGAGGCCACCAAACTCCAAAAAGAATTCAAAATTTCCTCCTAAGTTCTATCCAAAATTGATCCCTTTTGAATTCTAAAAGACATGTATATTAATTCAAGAGACAAATCCCTTCATAATGGAACCTTCCAAAGTGTATAGATGCATTGAATCACTCCATGAGGCGTTTGAAACATGTGGACCCTTCAAAATTTGTGTCTCAAACCACCTTAAATCATAAAAAGTCGCCTTTGACACCTCAGGCGCTGATTCTGGCCCTTCAGGCGCCAAATTGCTTAAGTCCGCGCTGTTTTGGGTGCTGGTGCTTCAGGCGCCAATCTGGCGCTTCACGTGTCGCCTCTCTTAAAACTGTCACTTTAGGTGTCAGCTCTCTGTAAAGTGGTGCTTCAAGAGCCAATCAGACACTTCAAACGCCATTTCAATAAAATTCATTATTTTGGCTCCAAATTTCGTCATTTTTTCTACTTTTGCTCCAAACACCTAAAATTGATATACATGCAAAAAACACAAAAATACTCTTCTTTAAAGTGCAATATCACCAAAAATAAGCATAAAATATATACTTAAAATAGCACATTATTTTGGTGTATCAAAATTCCCCAAACTTAAATGTTACTTATTCTCAAGTGACACTTTTACTATATAAAAAATATAACTTATGATAGAGATTAACTAAAAAACTTCTATACTTTATTTTCATAAATAAAATAGTAAAATTTAAGAAGAACTTTTAATAACATAGGTTAAAACTATAAGTCTAAGAATATCTAGTAATCAAATCTAAAATGTTTGAATCTCTATTCATTTCAAGAAGAATTGTAATTCATCATATCAAGCATACTTAGAATATTCATATGAAAAAGAACTTCATGAAAACCTTACTAGTAAGGGTGCTAATACTGAATACAAGTTTAGAAAAAGTAATAAAGTTTTTCTTCAAGTTGATTCAAGTGAAGCCAATTTTTTATTAGGCGTCTCCTCAAGCTTCTCCTCACATTTTTTTTATTTTTTCTCTTTTTTTATTCAGGATCTTTTCAATCTTTCTTTTCTTTTCTTTTTCAAGTGAGGATTAATATATCTGGATAACATTTAATAATTTTTAACTTCATTATCCTCTTCTTAAAGTTAAAACTTTTTACTTATCTACACTTTATAAATTCATATTAGTTTTGATGATTTTTCATAAAGTCTCGTTCTTTTCTTCTTACTTGAAATTCTAAAATTCTTAATGATTCAAAAATACAATTTTCTTTACCTTAAATAGAAAACTATAGTCTTTTCCTTTCATACCAAACATCTTTAACTTTAGAACTGACCTTCATTATTAAAAACTTTTACCTAAATTTACCATAATATTTACAAACATAAACATAGTCATTTAAAGTAAAACCCAAATATCCAAGGTCATGTTAAATTAATTTTAAAAATATAGTTAACTGAGGACAACAAAAAATTAGTTTACTCCTTTTTAAAAGAAATTTTTATTTTCCCCAAACTTATGTTTTTAAGTAATTAAAATGTTCAGGACAAAAATTTTGTAGGTGAAAGAAAATCAAAAAAAAACTAACGTTTAGAGGATTTCTGAATATGAAACTGGGCCTAATATACTGCAGGTGCTAACTTAAAAATACATGCTTTAAAGCATTAAATGAAACACAGTATATTTTAAAAGGATTTGCTAAGAATTAAAAACATACACAGAAATTAAAAATACTGAAAATGTAGAAAAAGTAAAAATCTACACTTTATATTACAATCCACAGTACAAAATAAAAGTTCTTACTACAACAGTTTTAAACAAAAAAAATAACAAAACAATCAACATAACAAACAAACAAACAAACAAAGAAACTAAACTCCTAAAATATCAGTTTTCATCTTCTTCCTCATCGTAATCATCATCATCATCATCTTCTTCTTCTTCTTCTTCTTCATCATCATGATCTGGCACATAAGGAGTAAAAATGGGACAAGTTGGAAATTCCATATTATAATCACCCCTTATATATCTAATCATAGCCTCCTGATATGCTATACCATGTTGAACTCTTCTCTGATTATATTCATCATTATATGCATTCCTTGCTTTAATTCCTCCAATCCTATTTTACAGATTCGCCATATCCTTTTTGTTGTATCCTAAGCTACTCCATAATATTCTCAAGTGAAGCAGATTTGGATGTAGATGCTCTTGCAGCAGATGTTGAGGGCCTATCACTCCTCCACTCCTGACTCCAACAAATGATTCAAATCCTTGGACAGTGTGTCTCCCAATTAGTTTTTGTGGTTGTAGCTTTTCTTCATTTTTACAAAAATCTACTCCTGATTATTCACATAAAGTGAAAATCAGATCAGGGTATTCCAAACCACTAGATATAACACTCTTATCTATACTCCGAGCATAATGTACTATAAGAGCACCAACATCTACTGCCTTCATTTGTTGAATGCACAAGTTTAACATAGCTCTATCTTTTGTTACCTCGCTCAGATGATCTCTTGGAAGCAATTTAGCAGAAATGAAGTAATGTCATACTTTTGATTGAAAAGTCAGCATGGAAGTGGAGAAATCAACTTTTTTATTGTTCATAATTTTCCATTCTCCTCTTCCATTAGTCAAAAAGGCAATTACTTCATCCAGTGATGAGTCAGTCATCACAAATGCAGAGTTTTCACAATGGAATACATCCTTCATTCCATACAATGCATTGTTTTTTCACTAGAAAACTCAACTTGCTTACCTCTCACAAAGATGTGAGTATCAGAAGTAAATCACAACTTGGAATAAAAGTCATGTATCATTGGAACTATTGCTACTATAGTGAAGTAGCAAAATCTCTCCCAATTTTTAGCAACGATCAACCTCTCAATCTCACCTCCTGGGTTTGTAAATGCTCGTTACTAGATTTGAGTGATCTAACTATGTTAGGCTTTGTAGTTGAAAAATCCTCTAGAATCAAAATCTCTAGTAGGATTTCCTCTTTTTACTCGTGGAGCCATTTGAATTTCTATGAAAATCCAAATAAATTACAAAATCAAAAATCTAACTTCATAAGTAAGATTATTTGGTAAGAAAATTTTCACCATGGGTTTTCTATAAGCTTTTTCATCAAATTCCCCAATTTTCAGATTTCTCATAATGTAGGATAAATCTATGGTAAACATAAAAAATTTATAAGTTAAAGTGAAGCTCTTACCAGCAGAAGATGAAATCTAAGATTTTTGCCTCTTGAAATCTTCTCAAATCCACACAATGTCAAGCCCTAAGTCACGGTTTAGAGGTGGGAGGCAAATTAAGCAATAAAAATGGAGTTTTACTGGGCGATTTTGCAAGTTTTAACCTAATCTAGCGTTTTCGAGAATTTGGCGCCTCAGGCGCCAGTGCCAAAAGTTTCATATCTTATTTTTCTTTGGAAATCTGCTCAGTATTGCATTACGTCAACCTCTAACTAACTCACATAAACAATTATACTCATAATAAAATAATTTTCTAATACAAAACTTTCATAAACAACATAAAACTCACTTTTATATATAAAATCCACACTATTACAAACTAACAGTTTTCAAGCCAACAAAATCTAATTAAGTGTCCAAAGCAAACCAAACATCCTAACATTGAAATCTAAGTATTAAAATACTCAACAGCAAACACAAATAAAGTTCAACAATTAAAGTAAATGTAAGCAAACATAACACCATAACATAATTAAGCAATATTAAATACGCATTTTGTGCATAAAGTAAGTTCAAACATCTTCTTCGCTCTCATCCTCTTAGATGTCTCTAATGAATTGGTAGTGTGCATACAAGTTGTAGAAAGTTTGATAAGGAAATTCATCCATCAAATCTTCATCAATCCAAGCACATTTCTTGAATATATGCATCAAACCATCTTCAATACATCCAGTATGATCAAAATTTTATTTCATCCTCTAATGTAGATGATCCGACATTTCAGAAATATTCTCAATTGCATGCATAAGGTTTTGTACCTCTTTATTTATCTTCTTGATTCTCTTCAGAAGTGCATTTGAACTGAAGTAAAGCTGAATATGTGATGAATTCTGGGATGATTGATCCATCAATATATTCATATCATTCTGATCTCCCATTCATATATAGCTGCAATAAACTTTTGGGTCCGTAGGCTTCCAAGGAAGAAATACTTTTTCCCAACTTTCATAAGGCACTTGCGATTTATAGCATAGTAAGAAAATGGTAGATGGATGTCTCAGTCCAGTAGTATATCCATTGATGATCAAACCCAAAACTGATTTCACAATTATTGCACGAACATTAATAGGTTTTCTAGTTTAGATACAAAAATTCAAAATAACACTCCCCTTTGTCACTTTACTGATTTTCATAGTATAGAGTAATTTTGATGCAATAAAGAAATGTCACGCCTTAGATGCAGGATTCAAAAATGATGAAGAAAAACTTATATTTCATTTACCTTTGATCTCCTAATTTGCATCCTCATCATTAAGAAGTCGATAAAGTTCGTTCATATTTTCTCTTGTAGGGGTAAAATTTGCATAGTGGCAAATAGGAATACTTTCAATCATAAACATATCATTTATTCTTAAAGGAGTGAATTGTACACATCTGCCTCAAACTTTCTTTGATTGATTCCATGAAGATTAGCATAAAACTCTTTCACCACAGGGACAACTACAGCGGCAGTGTTATAGCAAAGCACTTCCCAACATCTCTACGCAATAATCTCTTCTACTCGAGTATTCAGTGTGTTGAATTCTCGATTCCCAAATCCCCTTTCCTTGATTAGCTTATTCTTCATCAGAACTTGATCATATAACTTCTGCGCATCGAAACTGATGAACTTCCTCTAGTTGAAAATTTCATATCTCGCGGTATCTTTAGAGTGAGAAGCCATTAGAATTGCAAAACCTTCACTCTTCTCTCATTTTCCCCTCTAGAATATGCTTAGGAATCAGTTTTTGGGAGTTATAAGGAGAATAACTAGCCAAAAACCACCAAAAGTCACCTTTTGAAATGTTTTAGTCATTTTTATTGATGATATACCTAAAATATATAGTCTTTTTCTACACATTTTATACCTATTTTTGATATATTGCATTTTAATGAAAGGTGTTTATGTGTTTTTTTTTTCAGGTACAATCAAATGGATGAAAAATTATAAAAGGAGTAGAAAAGGATCAAATTTGGAGCAAAAATAAAGAAGGTACAAAAATGAAGTGAGGCGCGTAAGCACCAGAGATGCCAGGATTGGCGCTTACGAGCCAATTATTTAGAGAGAGTCATGTCTAAGCGTTAGATACCTTGTCTTTATGTGCCAGAAGTAGTTATTTGATGATTTATTGAATTTGGATGACTTTTTGAAGAGGTGTTTGAAGCAACCCTTGGTAAAAATGTGGGAAATAGTTAATGGACATGAAAATTCATTCAATTGGCTTTTGAAATGAGGCAATTTCTGGAAAATTCATTTAATGGAGACACATTTTGAAGAGACACCAAGGAACCTCTTGGATTTTTATTAAAAAAGGCTTTAATCATCAAAGGGAGAGGTTAATCTACATCTAACATCCATGATTCATCCAAGTAACTGTCGCCATTATCGCCCATCGCCGCCAGCTACCTTTTATTTTATTTTGATTTTTAGTTTTTTTTGGTGAGTGAAGAAAGAGAATTCAAAGGAACTTCAAGACATTTGGTGGAGAGGATTTTAGATAGTGTTTATCTTTGTGACTATATTTGGTTTTAATTTAGATTTCTTGTTTGTGTGCCTGATTTTTACTTTTAAACTCAATTGTGGTTGTGTTTTCTCCATCAGAGTAGTTTTCTTTATATTTTTCCTTAAAATGATAAATGATTAAGTATTGAAAGGAAGTTCTGTGAAGTAATAGACTTTAATGTTGGAAGAATTTGTGATGATTTTAAACCTTATACATCATTTACTTCTTGATTTGGCCAATTAAGATGTTAATACTTGTTCTGAGATTAAGATCCGAGATGGTATTGTTTCAGTCAAGAATGGTAGGAATCACATTTGATTTCATGAATGAGAATGTAGTCATGGGGTTTAATGCAAATAAATAGGGAAATAAACTTTGAAGGGTGTAGAAGTAAAGGACTTTAGAGTGACAGCCTAAAGCCCCCAATTTGATTTATAATTTTAGGTTCTGATGCGAGATGTTAACCCTCAGGTGGAGGGAGAAAAAGAAACTCTAGAGTGAGAGCTAGTAACTTCCCTACCTAATCGGTCTTTAAAACTATTCAAACTATAGCTTAGTCAATGTTCTTTATAGTATCTCTAGTAAGGGTAAAGAATATTATTGCTCCTATTTGACATAACACAATTAAAAAACTTTCACACCAAAATTTCTATACTTGTTACTGATTCATGATAAGGAAAAAGATATTATATTTATATTGCCTTCATTTTGCAAGTATTTATTTAAGTTAATTAGCTGCTTACTTTATTTTAAATTATCAAAAATTTACAAAAAAGAATTGAACTTTCATTCCTATATTAACATCTTGAGTTTAAGTAAGAATATTTTGCTAAGTAGAATTTTGTTATCTAATTTCTTTTGTTTTGTAAAGTTGCATATTGTATTTATCCCCGTGGGTTCGATATTCGGGACTGAAACAAAAAGTTCTATATTACTTGATAAAGATACGTATACTTGCGTAGTATCCCATATTTAAATATTATACTTTTATTCTTATTTGGTTGATAGTAAAGAATTTATTGAGCTTTTGCTTTTGATCAAGTTTTTGGCTTTATTGCAAGGAAATAATTATTATTAAAGAAACTAAGCATATAATCACATATAATTGCATATAACTTCTATATAGAAAGTCGGGATCAGTCACCAGGGCGCCTCAGTCACCAAGGCGCCAACTCTGTGGAAAGTGGTGCCTCAGGTGCTAGTTTAAAATTTTCTACTGTTTTGTTTTAAATCTAATTAATTCTCAAATCTTCCAAAAAAGTTAGGTAAAAAAGATGTATTAAATATTTTCTCAATTTCAATTTTCTTCAATGCAAGGAATCCATAAAAATTCAAATATATATATTTAATACTCCAAACATAAATAGATAAGCAAAATAAATAAAGATAAATATGGGTTGCCTCTCACAAAGCGCTTGGTTTAATGTCATCAGCCCGAAATTCTCAATATTTACTCTGGGTGACTCAACATTAAAATCTCTTTAAAATCTGGTCTTTGACCATCAAAATATGATTTCAGTATGTGTCCATTCATTTTAAATATGTTTCTAGTCCTGGGATCTTCAATATTAATAGCTTCATAGGAATAGACTTTCACAATTATGAATGACTCTTTCCACGTAATTTTCCAAAAAAATAATTTCAATCTTGTACTGTATAATAAAACTTCATGTCCATGCTCAAATTCTTTTTTTATTATCTTCCAATGATGCCTTTTTTTTTTTCTTTTTTCTCCTTATATATCCTAACATTATCATAAGATTCATTCCTAATTTCCCCAAGCTCATTCAATTACAATAATCTTTTCTCACCAGCATCTTTTAAATTAAAATTGAACTCCTTAATAGCCCAATAGACTTTATGCTCCAATTCTACAGGTAAGTGATTAGTCTTCCCAAAAATTAATTTTTACGGGGACATTCCTAAAGGTGTCTTATAAGTTATCATGTAACCCATAATGCAGTATATAATCTTATAGACAAATCTATTTTATTAGGATTCACAGTTTTTCCCAAAATTTTTTTGATTTCACAATTAAATACTTCTGCTGAATAATAGTATGAGAATGATAAGCAGTTATAATTCTATGCATTATATTATATATTTCTACCAACTTAGCAATTCTTGCATTCCTAAAATGAGATCCTCCATCAGTTATGATTATTCTCAGCATTCCATATCTTGTAAAAATATTTTTGTTTAAAAATTTTGAAACACTCCGAGCATCACATCGAGGTAAAGTGATTGCTTCAATCCATTTTGACACATAACCCACTGCAATCAATATATATACATTTTCAAATGAAGGCATAAATGCTCCCATAAATTCTAATCCGCATGCATCAAAAACTTCAACTTCCAAGTTAAAATTTCGAGGTATTTCATTTCTTAATTGAAATATTACCTAGTCTTAAACACCGATCACATGTTTATATATATTAACATCTCTAAATAAAGTAGGTCAATAAAATCCAGATCGTAAAATTTTTTGAACAGTTTGATCATTCCCAAAATGACCTCCAAATTCTGAATCATGACATTTTTAGATGATTTCTTGAATTCCTTGTTTTGTTTGTATAAATATGGTACATCCCAAAAGTAAGATTTTGCATCGTGAATGAATTTCTTTTCTTGTTGTCATGTTAGTTCATATGGTAAAATATCACTAACAATATAGTAAACAATATCAGAATACCACGGTATTTCCCATCCTTTAACATCATAAAGTTGTTCATTAGGAAAAGTTTCATTAATTTCTTTTTCTAAATCAAGCATTTCTTCATGTTCCAGCCTGGATAAATGATCAGCAATTTTATTATAAATCTCTTTCCTATTAACTACCACAAAATCAAATTCTTGCATTAGAAGTACCCATCTAATTAATCTTGGTTTCGCATCCTTCTTTTGCTTCAAATATTTAATAGCTGAGTGGTTCGTATGCACAACACATTTAGCTCCAATTACATATGATCTAAACTCATCAAAAACATATATAATGGTCTTCCATTTGTGTACCATTACTTTCTACCAGTTAAGGTCAGGTAAACTTTTGTAATTTACACCGACATGGTGGAAAAGTTTCAACTAGGCTAGCTTTTTGTTTTTTTACCATTTTCATGTTTTCCACGTTAAAACCCAAGTTTCTTCTTTAACAACACATCTTTTATTTCTGTACATAATGAATTATAGTATAATGTTAAGACATTAATATATCAAGCTATCATCTTAAATTCTCCCGACACACAACACATCTCACTTATATTTTCTCAAAAGAATAGTTAAGTAGTATTTTGTAAGCCAAAACTACAATAAATATAAATTGGACACTCATTAGCAAATTGATAAATATAAATAAGTAAAATATTTAGTTATTTAAGTGCTCTCAGTTGCAACAAAATTTATATAAGAATTTTTTACACAACTTTAACTATCATATTTTAATCATTAAATTAATTTTAAAATGAATATAAAATACAAAAATGATTTTTTAATTATATAATATATCATATTAAAATTGCTTTATTGAATAAGAATACTATTCAACTTTAAACAAAAATATCACTTTAATTTCAATTAAATTTGCGCTCCAGTAATTCTAAGGAGTGCTCTTGAGATATAGATACCACAAAATTCCAATACATTTATATATCTAACACAAAAAAATTGATTTTTACATTTTTATCACCCAAAACTTTCATATCACATAGGAAATATCAGTATATTAATTTTTATAAAGATAAGGTGGTATATGTTAGAATTGATGATTTAAATGGTAGACATGTAACTCCATAAGATCTGAGTGATATGCTTGTAAATCTTCCCAGAAGAAACAAAAAATGTCCTGATTCTTGTGTTGGCAAGTAGTGATTAGGGGTGTAAACGAGCCGAACAAGAGTTGAGGCTCGCTCTTGTTCGGCTCATTTATATTTCGAGCTCAAAAAGTGTGTTCGTGTTC
>NEWO01000178.1:692708-719606 GCA_003013225.1 Phalaenopsis aphrodite
CGCGCGCTAACCAAATTCTTCCTACTCCCATAAAGGTTAATCTTCACCCAATTAAGAGGAGGGAACCATTTAACTAATTTGGGTAAAACAACTTTACCCAAAGAAGAGACCGACACAAGCATGGAAACACCATCAGCAAACCCATTTATATTTTTATTGAATCTATTAACTTTAAAAACATAAGATAAAACATATGAAATGGTTTAATTAATTAGTATAGGGGCACCTCAAAGCTTGAAAGAATACACAAACATCCAAATAAACTACATAACCACATAAGAAAAGATCTTCATAAAACATTTCACGTAGATCCATTAAATATCAAGTATCTAAAAGTTCATTAGAATCTCTCCAAAATGGTGAAATCCACGTTCCAAAATGGTGCCTATGAGCTTTTCGGAACTGCATTGAGAAGTTATTTTCTCCTCACCCACTACATAAAAAGCACTAAGAAGCCATTCTCAAGCTCTTCAACATTAGGATATCATCATAAGGTAACATGATATGAAAATGCCTCCAAATGAATAAATAGATTGATGGTGATAAAGCTCGACACTATATTTAGTCCCCTGTCACAATTTATCAAAATGGTGCAGCTTGTGATAAAGAAACTTAGAGAAGATACATCCCCTGACATTTTCAGTAATAATTCATCTTCTATGATGTGTCTACTATGATTTTAGAGATGAAAACGGCCTTATCCCCCACAACTTCCTTCAACACTAAAAGATTCCAATTATCGTCCACCCAAAAATCTATACGTAAAATATATAGTGTTTTTAGACACATTTGTCACTTTTTTGACATATTATAGTTTAATGGAAGGTATTTGGGTATTTTTCTTTCAGGAACAACTAAAAAGGTGAAAAATGCTAAATGGAGTGAAAAAGGATCAAATTTGGAGCAAAAATGCTAAAATGGTGCAAATGTGTTTTGGCGCCTAAGCGCCAGATCCGGCTCTTAAGTGATGGTAAAACAGAGAAAGCCACGCCAAAGCGCGGTTAAGTGCCAGAGGCAGTTACTTGATGGGTTAATTCATTTTGCCAAATTTTTAAGTGACAGTTGAGGCACCTATTGGCTAAAGAGGGTGGTTATGACCACTAGAAACAAAAATATGGTTAAAAAACTTGTGAAAGGAGGCATCCCTTAGAAAATACATCAAATCAGAACGCATTTTGAAGAGATACCAAGGCACCTCTTGGAAAATTATATAAGAAGGAAGTTGAGAGAAAAAAGGGGGGAGTCTTGAGAAGTTCTTGAAATAGTTCATGGAGAAACTTTTAGAGAGATTTTTCAGGCACCACAAATTTATTTTATCCTTTTTGTTTTTAGTTTTATTGTGAGAGTTAAGAGTGTTGTGAGAGAGAAGAGATTCAAAGGAACTTCAAGAGTTTGGTGGAGGATTTAAGATAAGTTTTTATCTTTGTTTTAAAACTACATTTTATTTTAATCAAGACTTCTTGTTGGTTTGACAATGATTTCTACTTTTAAACTAAAGTGTTGTTTTGTTTTCTCTATGGATTTTTAGTAGTTTTTCTTTATCTTTCTCCTTAAAATGATAAGTAATTAAAGTGTTGGATGAAAATTGTGGAGAGTATTAATCTTTAATGTTGGAAGAATTTATGATGATTTAATTCCATGTACTTCATTTACTTCTTGATCTGGCCCATCTAGATGTTAATATTTGTTGTGAGAACATGTAAGAACTGGGATGGTATTGTCTCAGTCAATAATTGGAAAGAATCGCATGAGATTGTATGAATGAGAATGTAATTCATATGATTTAGTGCAAATAAATAGGGAAATAATCTTTGAAGGGTGTAGAGTTAGAGGGTTTTAGAGTGACACGCTAAAGCCCCCAATTTAGTTTATTATTTTAGGTTCTGATACGAGATGTTAGCCCCATGTGGAGGGAATTGAGGGAACTCTAGAGTGAGTGCTCGTATCTTCCTTGTCTAGCCAGTCTTCAGAACTAATCAAACTTTAAATTAGCCAATGTTCTTTATAGCATCTCTAATAAGGGTGAAGAATAACCACAATAGAATTCCTATAATTATTATTGATTCATGATAAGGAGAAATTTATTTCATATTCAGTGCTTTTCTTTTACATAAACTCAAGTTATATTTAGAAGTTATTTCTATTTTGTCAAAATATCAAAAATACCAAAAAAAATTGAATTTTAATTACTGTAAAAATATATATTTTTAAGTAATTGTCATTTTGAAATAGAAATTTTATTATTTTGAAGTGCATATTGTGAACACTCCCTATGGGTTCAATATTCATGGCTTAATCAAGAAGTCCTATATTACTTGATAACGTTACGTATACTTGGGTAGTATCCCAATATATATAAATTAAAAATGTTAAATTCTTATTTTCTCAGGATCAAGGTTGTTGTGCTGTAGCAAAGTAGGAAAGATAAGTGAAGAATATAATTCCATACACTGTTATACTGTTGCATATAAACAGTCAGGATCAAGTTTCTGGCGTCGTTGTCAGGGAGATTGATTGAAATCAAATTTCTATTTTAGAAAGCCTTATTAAAACTTTAAGAGATATTGTAGGAATATCTTATTATAGTATTTTATTTTTATGTAATTTTTTTGTATTTTATTTTATTATTAGTGTATGCATAGTTCAGGTTCTGAAGGACTAGTGCCCTACAATTCTGAATTAGAAAGAACTATTAGAAAAATCAAAAAAAAATTAGAAGTTTTAAAAAATCTAAAAAAAATTACATAAATGGCAAACCAAAATGATCAAAATGCTGAAATTCATCAAGAATTTAGACCTTTACGAGATTATGTCAACCCTACGGTAGATGAACTTCATTGTAGTATTTAAAAATCTATTGTAGTGACTAATTCATTTGAACTTAAACCTGTTATTATCCAAATGGTATCAAATAATCAGTTTGGGAGATCACCAACTGAAGATCCAAATTTACATCTTGCCAATTTTTTAGAATTGTGAGCTACAATTAAATATGATGGTGTATCAGATGATGCCATAAGACTTAGTAATTCTCTTTCTCACTGAGGGATAAAGCTAAGATGTGGTTGCATTCGTTAGCACCTGGATTTATCAGAACTTGGGGTGATTTAGCACAAAAATTCCTTGCTAAATATTTTCCATAATAAAAAATTGTGAAGCTTAGAAATGTTATTACATCTTTTAATCAGTTTGAAGGGGAATCTATTTATGAAGCATGGGAATGATTTAAATAACTCTTAAGAAAGTGTCCACACCATGTTATACCAGATTGGTTAATAATTCAAACTTTTTATAATGGAATACCTAGAACTCTTAGATCTATTATTGATGTCATTGCTGGTGGTTCGTTGATGTCAAAACCATTTCATGAAGCTTATGCATTAATTAAAGAAATGGCTACCAATAATTTTTAATGGCCTTATGAGAGGGTAAATCCTAAGAAAGTAGCCAATATTCATGAAGCTGATGCATTTACTATGTTAGCAAATCAAGTTGTTGCAATTTCAAGGAAGTTAAACCAATTGGGAATGAATTTTTCTCAATCAATTTCTATGATTGAAGAGAATTCATTAGGTCAAATGGTAGATTCTCAAGCATTATTGCAAACATTGAATGTCATAAATAACAAGCAGAATAATCCATATTCAAATTATTATAAACTAGGTTGGAAGAACCATCCCAACTTTAATTGGAATAATACTACGGGTGATAATAATAAGCAATGGGGGAACAATCAAGTAAACACATTAGGAAACTAGAATAACGATGGGAATAATAATATAGATCTACTTATCCTTCAGGTTTCAATAGTAATCTACAATTTAAGAAGAAGTAGTTGTCTATAGAAGAAGTGGTGTTACAAATGAGAAATTAGTTACAAAGTCAATGAGCTACAATTAAAAATATTGAGAATCAACTTGGATAAATTGCAAATTTATTAAGTAATAGATCCCAAAGAACACTTCCTAGTAATACTAAAACAAATCTAAAAGACCAGATTAAAGAGCAAGTAAAAGCTATTAAACTTACAAGCGGAAGAGAGTTAGAAGGTAAGGTTCAAAAAGAAAATGAAGTGGAGAGAGAAGAAATTGAAGAATCAAAAGACGATGCACCAAAAGATTCTAAAAGACCTATTTCTCTGCTGAAAATTGATTTGGAAAAACCACCACCTTCATTTCCTTAGAGACTTCTTCAACAGAAGTTGGATAAGCAATTTTCAAATTTTCAAAAAAATTTTAAGAAGCTTACAATTAATATTCCATTTACTGAAGCATTAGAACAAATGCCAAGATATGTAATTTTATGAAGGATATTCTCAACTAGAAAAAGGAGGTTTGAAGATATTGAGACTGTTGCACTTAGTGAGGAGTGCAGTGCTATAGTTCAAAAAAAATTTCCTGAGAAGCTTAAAGATCTTAGTTGCTTTACATCTCCATGTCCAATAGGAGACAGATTCTATGAGAAAGCTTTATGTGATTTAGGAGCAAGCATTAACCTTATGTCATTATCAATATTTAAAAGATTGGGATTAGGAGAAATAACCCCTACTACTATAACTCTGCAGTTAGGAGATCGTTTGATAATGTACTCTAAAGGATTTATAAAAGATGTCCTAGTGAAAGTGGATCAATTTATCTTTCATGTTGATTTCATTGTGCTGGATATGGAGGAAGATAAAGTGACACCTATCATTTTGAGGAGACCTTTTCTAGCCACAAGAAGAGCAATGATAGATGTGCAGAAAGAGGAATAAACTATGCGCATCAATGATCAAATTGTTACTTTTAACATTTCAAGATCAATGAAATATCCTGCAAAAGGTAAAGGTGATGAATGCTATAGAATGGATGTTATAAGATATCTGAGTAAATGTCAATTCAAAATTAATTATGAAGAAAAATCTGAAGTAAGAGATTTGAAACAAGAGCAAGAATAGGAATTAAATCAATCTGAAGATTTTTTTAAGGAAGATTCAAACTATGTTTGAGAAAGTTTTGAAATTTTAGACACGATAGAAAAAGATAAATCATTTTGTTCATCAATTGAAAAACCTCTAGAACTTGAGTTGAAATTACTTCCTGATCATTTAAAATATGTTTTCTTAAGTGATTCCTCTACTTTATCAGTTATAATTTCCTCAAACTTAACGATGGAAGAAGACAAAGAAAGATTCATGAAAATTTTGAAAATTTTTAAGAAAGCCTTGGATGGAGAATAGGTGATATTAAAAAAATCAGTCCTTCAATTTGTATGCATAGAATTCATATGGAATAGAACTACAAAAACAGGGCTGATCCTCAAAGGAGATTGAATCATGTTATAAAAGAAGTTATAAAGAAAGAAATTTTAAAGTGGTTAGATGTTGAATTATCTACCCTATCTCAGATAGTGTATGGGTTAGTCCAATTCACTGTATTCCTAAGAAAGGAGCAACTATGACTGTGAATGAACATAATGAATTAATTCCAACTAGATAAGTCACAGTGTGGCAAATATGCATTTATTATAGAATATTAAATCTTGTCACTATGAAAGATCATTTTTCATTACCCTTTCTAGATCAAATGTTGGAAGACTAGCTGGACATAAATACTTTTGTTTTCTGGATGGATATACTGGTTATCACCAAATTCAAATTTCTCCTGATGATCAAGAGAAAAAAACGTTTACCAGTCCTTATGGTGCATTTGCTTTTAGAAGAATTCTCTTTGGTTTATGTAATGCCCCTGCTACATTTCAAAGATGTATTATGACAATTTTTTGTGATTTAATTGAAAAGGGATTGAAGTGTTTATAGATGATTTTTCAGTGTTTGGAACTTCGTTTGACTCATGTTTAGAACATTTATCAAATGTTCTTAAGCGCTATGAAGAAACAAATTTAGTTCTTAATTGGGGAAGAAGCCAAAATATGGTAGCAGGAGGAATTGTATTAGGACATCAAATATCAAAAAATGGTATGGAAGTAGATCCTACTAAAATTTAAGTGATCACTAATTTACCTTATCCAACAAATGTAAGGGAAATTAGGAGTTTTTTATGACATGCTTGATTCTACAGACGATATATTAAAGACTTTTAAAAAATTGCTAAGCTTTTACACCATTTACTGGAGAAAGATGAAATTTTCATTTTTGATGAAGCGCGCCTAAAAACTTTACAGTTATCAAAAGAAAAATTAATCACTGCACCAATTATAGTTTCACCAAATTGGGGAAAACCTTTTGAACTGATGTGTGATGCTAGTGATTATGCTATTGGAGCTATTTTAGAACAAAGATATGATAAAATTTTTAAAGTAATTTACTATGCCAGTAAAACTTTTAATAAAATCCAAATTAAATATACAACTAAAAAAGAGTTATTAGCAATAATATATGCATTTGATAAATTTAGATAATATTTAATTGGAACTCATTGTGTAGTGCAGACAGATCATTCTGCTATGAAGTACTTTATGAAAAAGAAGGATGCTAAATCAAGACTTATAAGATGGATTCTTCTTTTACAAGAATTTTGACTTTAAAAAAGTAGATGGGAAGGGGAATGAAAATCAAATTGCAGATCATTTGTTCAGACTTGATTTAGAAAAACCACTCTATTTTGAAAAAGAAATTAATGAACATTTTCCAAATGAAATATTGTTCAATATTAATGATTGGTGTGTTCCGTGGTATGTCGACATTGTGAACTTTCTTCTAAGTGATATTATACCCTATGGAATAACATACCAACAGAAGAGGAAATTTATATCTCAAGCTAAGACTTATTTTTGAGATGACCCTTTTTTATATAAACAAGGAAAGGATCTGATTATTCGAAGATGTGTGCCTTTAGAAGAAACTTATGAAATTATCCAAAAATTTCATAATTTTGATTTTGGGGGACATATTGGTGTTGATAAAACGACGTACAAAATTTTATAATCTAGATTTTATTGGTCTACTATCTTTAGAGATGTTAATGCTTATATCAAAACTTGTGATAGATGTCAACGAGTAGGCAATATTTTAAGTAGAAATGAGATGCCCCTCAATTATATGCTAAAAGTTGAAATATTTGATGTTTGGGGATTAGATTTCATGGGACCATTTATACCATCTTTCTGAAATTTATATATATTGTTAGCAGTGGACTATGTATCCAAATGGATAGAAGTTGTTGCTTTACCTCAATTTGATGCTCAAAGTGTTGCAAAAATTTTTTAAAATGAACATATTTTGTAGATTTGAGATGCTGAGAGTTATCATAATTGATGGGGGAAGACATTTCAGAAATGTCATAATAGAGAAATTATTAAAGAAATATCATATAAACCATATAATTGATACTGCTTATCATCCTCAGACAAGTGGTTTGGCTGAATTATCCAATCGATAAATTAAAAGAATTATGGAAAAATCTATGAATCCAACAAAAATGTATTGGTCAGTCAAACTTGATTATGCTTTGTGGGCTTATAGGACTACATACATAACTCCTACAGGAATGTCCCCATATAGGCTAATATTTGGGAAAGCTTGTCATTTACCAGTTGAACTTGAGCATAAAGTATATTGGGTGATTAAAGAGTTCAATTATAATTTGAAAGATGCTGGTGAAAAAAGATTATTACAATTAAAAGAACTTGAAGAGATAAGGAATGAGTCTTATGCGTGTGCTAAGATTTACAAAGAAAAGATGAAAATGTGGCATGATTGAAGGATTCTCACTAAAAACTTTCAGTCAGGGCAACAAGCTTTGATATATATTGCAAGGTTAAGATTATTTCCAGGCAAACTTAAGTCTAGGTGGATGGGCCCATTTGTTGTGATGAAAGTTTATCCTTATGGAGTTGTGGATATCAAAGTTCATAAAATTGAGAAAGTATTTAAATTGAATGTTCATAGACTGAAACCTTAATTTGTATGGAATCAGCATAAATTTAACGATCAAATTATGTTGGGTCAACGAGAATAAGCACTGGTTACATCGGGCTGATGACGTAAAACCAAGCGTTTTGTGGGAGGCAACCACCCATAGTTATCAGTGTGTTTTTGGCTTTGATTGTTGTTTGTGTGTTGTATTTTTTTTTTTTGGGTTGTGTTTTTTAGACTATTATGTATTAGTAATGATTCTAAGACTTTAATTAGTGATCTAGACATGCTAGAATGAGTATTTGAACGTTAAGTTGACTGATGCAAAATTGAGAAGTGGCGCTTAAGCGCGGATGTTAAAAATCATGTGTGAAATTCAATTTCTAGAAGCTTTAACCACAAATTGGTTAACTTAAATGTTCCATGGCAGTTTTAGGACGTGCCTAGAAGTTATTTGAAGGATTTAGACCTATAAATAGAAGGGTTTTGTGATGGAATTTCACCCCAAAACCATTTTTAGCCCTAAAAGTCAAAGAGAAAGAGAGATTTTGAGAAAATGTCTTCATGGGAGATGGATTTAAAGAAAAAGGAAGAGGTCATGAGGAAGAAATTCATTAGTCACAGTCCACAAGAGATGTATAATGGTTTCTTAGCCGTTAGTATTGAAGGAATAGCGGAAAAGGTTAATAAAAATTGATACTAGCATGACTTTACTTGAAACAAAGGCAAATGAAGTTAAAGCAAATCTAGAGCATATTGGATAGTAATTAAAAATGAAATTTAGCCATACTAGTTATGTAGAGGAAGCGGATAAGGCGATGTATCTTAAGCAGAAATGGATTAAAGAAGATTGTATCAAAGCTCGTGACCACCGTCCATTTTATCAACTCTATATTCCAAATGTCTAAGGAGAGACTAATGAAAGACACAAATTTATTCTAACAAATGAAGAATGCAATTAAGTTAAGTGTTAGAGTTTGTTTGTTAGGAGTCATTATTTTTATGTGCTAGTGTTAAATCATGTTTTTATTGTTTATGTCTTTTATGTGTTTAATTGAGTATGTTTGTTTAGTGTTTGTATTTAGGAAAATTTTCTCATCTGAGACTCTTTGGAATGAGAACTGAATGTTGCTTTTAATAGTTCGTAAATGAATATATGTGTTTTTTGGATTGAAAATTTGTGTTATTTTAGCTCGAATCAAATTAATTATATTAGAGAATTTTGAGAGAGAGAAGAGTTAGAGGGGAGGAAAATAGTCATTTAAGTGTTGTAAGACCATTTAAGGGTGGTATAATTAGGCTAATAGTGTATTTTACTTAAGTTCAAAAATATCAAAAATCGTGCACTGGTGCCTAAGTGCCACATTCTCGTGCTTAAGCGCGATGTAACCCGAGAGGCAAGCGCCTAAGCACCACTTATTTAAGCACCGGTTCATGAAAACCGGTTCTTGAACGGTTAAAGGTGAAAAATAACCCCAAAAATCTCCATTTTTACTCCTGTAATCGTCTTCTTCCTCTCGAGTTCGTGATTTTGAAGTTAGGGCAAACTTTTTCATGGAGATTTCTTGGTGGAATTGAGCCAAATTTGCTCGATTTGGATTTCTTAAGATAAGAGTTTCACTTCTATGTAAAAAATCTGGATTTTCACCATGTATTTTGAGTACATTTGAAAAAACCCAAAAATCACTATTCATGGTGAAAAGTGAAGAAAAATTTATAGAAATTGCATAGAAAGTGTAGTTTATGCTTATAGAAATTAAGTTTAGTAGATTAGAGTTGATTTTTGAAGTTATTTTGAAATTTTATGAAATTTGTAGAATGGTCCCAAGAATGAAGAGCAAGGGAAAGACCCACTTTGATTCAAGGAAGTTTGTCAATTCAAAAGCTCAGGACAGATATAGTGACGCTCTACGGTCACAAAAATTGATTTCTGAGAGGTGTTTTAAAAATCCAGGTGGATCCGTGGAAAATTTGATCGTTTGCCAACAATGGGAACGATTTTCTTGTTTTTTCTGTTGTGGCTATGATATTTGTAGTATGGGAGTTTTATGCAAACCTTCCTAAGGCGAAAGAGGATCGAGTCATGGTCAGAGGCAAATTGGTACCTTTTTCACCGGAGGTAATCAATATGTTCTACCATTTACTGCCTGATACTTTATGTTTTTATGCGAACTATAGTCCGACTGAGATGGAAGTGGATGAGATTATTTCATATTTGACTGTTGGAAGGGGACTCTGGAAAATTACAAATAAGAGCAGAGTCAACTTTTCCACTTCAAAGTTAAGTGCACCATCGAAGGCGTGGCACTACTTTATTTTAGCTCGTCTGTTACCGACAAATCATCTTAATGAAGTTATAAGGAAGAGAGAAATGTTAAATTATTGTATTCAAGAAGGCAAGCTTATCAATATTGGAGCTTTGATTTATAAAACTATCATCAGTTTTGTCACTGCCGCTACTACTGCAGGTTTGGAATTTGCTTCCTTGATCTTTTCTTTGTGTGAGCAGGCTGGTGTGAGATATGATAGCTGGGAAAAGGTTTTGCTGCCTCTAAATCCAATTAAAAGTGTAAATGTGAAATCGTATTCTAAGCACTCTATTTTTGGTTGAAGAGGAGGATTTTCAAGAAGTTATGGAATGTCGACGCCTTCTGCATCCACCTCTGCTGCTTCTACATCGAGACCATCTACCTTGCGAGCATCTACTTCTAGAGGCGAGTCTACTGAAACTCAGGATCAATTATTGTAGAGGATGATGGATAATATTAGTTATATCGCAGATAAGGTTCAAAATCTAGAACATTTTATAGAACATATTGATGGGTATGCTAGAAGGCATAGTGATTATGAGGAGAAATTTAGAACTTCTTTGGAAAGCCTCATTAGGAGTAGCCAAGGAGTGTAATTTCCTTCATATCCAAGATACCTTGATTGTGTGCCTACATATGTCTGGAACAACGGTAACTCAGATGATGGGGGGAGGACTAAGTTATTTTTATATTTGTAATATGTGATAGACTGCGTGGTGTGAACTTGAGACATTTGAATGTGTGTAATTGTTTGGATTATGTGATGTGTTGGATTTTTTTGTTTAATTGTTATTGTGATGTTTGTGTTTTGTTAGTATTTTATTTTAAATTCTAGGGTAGTAATTGTTGTTGTGTGTTGAGTAATGTGTTTTAGTTAGTAAGGATTGAACTTATTTCTACATCTTTTGAAAAGTTAAAAATCTTGCTAACTTTAAGTTTAAACTTTAATTTCAAAAAATTTCTGCCCTGTATTTTTTCATTTATCTTGTTAGTGTGTTTGTTTTTATGTTTAGACTGTGAAATCAAACTTAGTGTGTTTGTTTGTTTTTATGTATGTACCCACTACTTAGAAATCTAATGAATCTCTACATGTTGAATTAAAATTAAAATGATAGAAAATTGATCAAAAATTAATTTTACTCCTATTTTCAGTTTTATACTTGTATAATTATGGTATAAAAATTCCTATAAGCATGTTATTTCAATTTTTATTCCTGCTTATATGTATGTGTTGCTTAACTATTTAATCTTATTAAAAATTTAAGTTTGGGGGGATTGAAAAATATTTTCAAAATTTGAATTTTATTTATTCTCAATTGTGCTACAAGTGAATTTGATTTGAAAAGAAAAATGATCATGTATATGAAGTTATATTAGGGAAGTAAAATTTGATTATAGAAATGAGTAAGAAAATTTAGTTAAAAATCATAGTAATGAAGAAATCCTTTCAGTTAAAATTTTTTAGTGTAGAAAATGTTAAATGTAGTGTAACTATCTTTAGCAAGAAAAATTGTATTTTTTAGAATTTTAGAAATTTAGACTTTTATTTTTAATATTTAAATTTATTTTATTAAAAATAATTTTCAAAATTATTATTATATTTATAAGTAAAAGATTTATATCAAGACTTTGCTTTAGGAAAGAAGAAGTAGAATTCAAAACTATTAAAGACTTGTCCATATATAGTAATCCTTACCTGAAAAAGAAAACAAAATAAAAAGAAAAAGAAAAAGAAAAAGAAAAAGAAAAAAAATAGAAATAAAAAAAAAATAAGGGAAGAGAAGCTTGAGGATTATAGTGTCTAATCAAAAATTGGTTCCACATTTGATCTTTTTAAAGTATAAGACTTGAGAAACTCTTAAGCATAATGATATAATATAGTAAGTAAAGTTATTCTTAATAAACTTTTTTTAAAGTGGAGATAATAAAAGAACTAAATTTTATTTTTGGAAAATCTACAATATTTCTGAATTAGATAGGAACTCATATTTTCATAATTCTTAACATTAAAAATTTTTAAACTTTATGTTGGTCACATTTACTAAATATTTTTTTTAATTGGACTACTATATTTCTAAATCTAAATTTTATTAACTCCTAAACAAACTAATATACATATCATACTTATTTACTTTTTAAAGATTGAAGTGTCACTTGAGGACAAGTAACATTTTAAGTTTGGGGGATTTTGATATACCTAATATATATAGTGTTTTTAGACACATTTGTCCCTAGTTTTTATATATTGCACTTTAATGGAAGGTATTTTGGTGTTTTTCTTTTAGGTACAAGTAAAAAGGTGCAAAATGCTAAAAGAAGTGAAAAGGGATCAAATTTGGAGCAAAAATGCAAAAATCGTGCAAAAGTGTTTTGGCGACTAAGCGCCAGATCCAGCTCTTAAACGCTGGTGAAATAGACGCCAAAGCGCGCTTAAGCGTCAGAGGCAGTTATTTGACGGTTTAATTCATTTTACAAAATTTTAAAGGGACATTTAAGGCACCTATTGGCTAAAGAGGGTGGTTATGACCACTAGAAACTAAAATATAGTTAAAAGACTTGTGAAAGGAGGCATCCCTTAGAAAATACATTAAATCAGAACACATTTTGAAGAGATACCAAGGCACCTCTTGGAAAATTATAAAAGAAGGAAGTTGAGAGAAAAAAGGGGGGAGTCCTGAGAAGTTCTTGAAATAGTTCATGGAGAAAATTTTAAAGAGATTTTTCAGGCACCACAAATTTACTTTATCCTTTTTGTTTTTAGTTTTATTGTGAGAGTTAAGAGTGTTGTAAGAGAGAAGAGATTCAAAGGATCTTCAAGACTTCAGTGAAGGATTTAAGATAAGTTTTTATCTTTGTTTTAAAACTACTTTGAGTTTTAATCAAGACTTCTTGTTGGTTTGACAATGATTTCTACTTTTAAACTAAAGTTTGGTTTTATTTTCTCCATGGATTTTGACTAGTTTTTCTTTATCTTTCTCCTTAAAATGATAAGTAATTAAAGTGTTGGATGGAAGTTGTGGAGAGTGTTAAGGTCTGTTTGGGGCAGCTTATAAATGCAAACGCCGCTGTACCGTTTAGTGCGTGTGTTTTGCCAGCTTATCCAAAACTGCGTTTGGATTTTTACACTAAACGCAGGCCGCGGGTCGACGCGTCCAGCCTGGGGGCAGCGTTTCAGGATAAGCAGCTTATCCTGAAATGCACAAGCTTCCCCAAATGGACCCTTAATCTTTAGTGTTGGAAGAAGTTATGATGATTTAATTTAATTTACTTCACTTACTTCTTGATCTGGCCCATCTAGATATTTATATTTGTTGTGAGAACATGTAAGAACCGGGATGGTATTGTCTCGGTAAACAATTGGAAAGAATCAGTGAGATTGTATGAATGAGAATGTAATTCATATGATTTAGTGCAAATAAATAGAGAAATAATCTTTGAAGGGTGTAGAGTTAGAGGATTTTAGAGTGACAGGCTAAAGCCCCCAACTTAGTTTGTTATTTTAGGTTCTGATACGAGATGATAGCCCCATGTGGAGGGAATCGAGGGAATTCTAGAGTGAGAGCTGGTATCTTCCCTATCTAGCCAGTCTTCAAAACTAATCAAACTTTAAACTAGCCAATGTTCTTTATAGCATCTCTAATAAGGGTAAAGAATAATATTGCTCCTATTTGGCACAACACAATTTAAATACTTCCACAACAACAATCCTATACTTATTACTAATTCATGATAAGGAGAAAGATATTTCATATTCAGTGTTTTTCTTTTACTTAAACTCAAGTTATATTTAGAAGTTATTTATGTTTTGTCAAAAAATCAAAAATACTGAAAAGAATTGAATTTTAATTACTATAAAAATTTCTATAGTTTAAGTAATTGACTTTTTAAAATAGAAAGTTTGTTATTAAGAAGTGCATATTGTGAACACTCTCTGTGGGTTTGATATTTGTGGCTTAATCAAAAAGTCATATATTACTTGATAACGATATGTATACTTGCATAGTATCCCAATATATGTATAAATTAAAAAGTTAAATTCTTATTTTTTTAGGATCAAGTTTGTGGTACTGTTGCAAAGTATGAAAGATAAGTGAAGAATATAATCGCATACATTATTATATTGTTGCATATAAACAGTCAGGATCAAATCTCTACTTCTGAAAAGAATTGGCTATTTGTTAAAACTAGTGTAATTAGATTGACCTATAATAATAATTGAGCCTCCATAAAATTTTACTTTTGTTCCAATAAATCCGTCACTTTTAAAGTGGTGAGTAGGAATGAATTCTGGAGTGATTGAATTTATAAAGAGAATACTAAGATTTAAATTCATTAAAAGCCTATCTAGATATAGTATTCCTCAAAAAGTTATGCCTAAGATTAAAAAATTCATCCTAAAGTAAAAAAGAAAAGAGTAAAAAAAAATATAAATCAAGGAGTAGCTTGAGGAGAAGCCTAACCAAAAATTATTTTTATAACCATCTCTTCCAAAATTAAAAAATTCCACAATCTTCTTCTATTTCTTAAATGTTTTAAATAATTATAATGTATTTAATGGATGTGCTCTATTCTTTTTATTTGGCATTTACTTTACACTAGTTGATTTAAACTAACTTCTTTTTGAAATGGATATGAACTCACACTCAACTTGTTGAGTGTAAATTTTCTTAAGCCTGTGAAATGGACTTAGTCACAATAGTAAATGCATTGATTAAGGTATGGAACCTTTGAAGCAAGATTGTAGTTAGCTTTGCATGATACCTACTCCTTTAAGTTAGTTAAATTATGGCGAGTAACTTTTAAATTTGGGGGATTTTGATGCATGAAAAAGTTTATCATAATTTAGGATTATTTTTATACAATCTATTGATGATATTACACTTTAAGGAATGTATTTTTGTGTTTTTCGTGTATTATAATATGTAATTGAAGTGGAGAAGGTAGGAGAGGATTTGGAGTTAATAAGAGAAAAGTGTCAGACCCTTTGGAGCCTATGCGCTAGTCCAAGCATTCCAAACCTGAGTGGTTGGTGCTTAGGGGCCAACCATAAGTCACCTAAGTGTCGTGATACCAGTGCCTAGGCACCGAACCCTTGGAGGCCTAAGTGCTCGTTCAACTCTAAGCATACATAGAGCTTGGCGCCTAAGCGCCAGCACTTGTTTCGAGCAACTATTGCAGTTCAAGTACTAGATAAAGGGGATATCATGTGTTGAATGTAAGATGCTAAGTAGAAAAGCTTATATATAGTCATGTATTGTTGCCTTGAAGAGTGTTGATGAAGTATTAATGGAGAATTGATATAAGATAGATGTTATCATGGGGGATTGATGATTGATTGATTACTTATGAGTTTTTCTTATTTTGAGGAACCATAGTTCTTCTTCTATGTTCTAAAAGAGTGTGTTATACTAGGCAAGAGGGGAGAAATCAGGAGGAGTGCTTCTTGGAGTCAACTTTGGTCATTGTAAATGAGGAATAGCTAAGTATCATTGTTTATTGCTTTGTGCATTTATATTATAACAAAGATTAGTGGATTTCTTTTGTGTTCAACTCATTTTTTTGGTGAAAGAAGCATATTTCTTGGGTAAACCCTTAACTCTTTCTTATGATGATTAGTAGGATGAATGGAACGTGTACTGCTATGGAATTTTTTTATTTTAAAATGGTGATGATTGACCTTAGTAACTTAACTTACTTTTCATTCTGGTCAATTGAAATGTTAAAATGTGATGTGAACTGTAAGACTTTGGAAAGCTATGGTAGAATGACAATAAACTATGGAGTGTAGGTTGATATTTCATGTGAGGAGATGTAAATGTTAGGGAAATATTCTTTGAAAGGATAGTTATTGGATTTAAGGAATTAAATTCATTTATATCCAAACTTCTTTATGCACTCGGGAGAGGGTAAAGAAGATTGTTACTCCTATTTTTCACTAGATATTTTAGTAACTTCAACTTTTCATTCCATGTAATTCACTTAAATTATTACAAGGAAGAGCCTCTTAAGTATTTGATATCGTTTGATACAAATTGATAAAAGTTGCATTAATTGACTAGAATTTAATTTTGTTTTTAGTTGTAACATAATAGGTTAGCTTTTCAAACATTAACATTTTTAACTTTTTAGGCTAGAACTTTCTTATTTTGAATTTCTTTGTTCTTTGTGGGATCAATATTCTGGACTCTAAAATTTGATATTACTGATACGACACAAGCACTTGTGTGAGCCCCAGTATATGGCTGCACCTCTAAGCAATATAAACAAGATTTACAAGTTGAGAGAAGTCCACCTTCATAATAAGGTTTATGATTATCAGTTTAGTGGCAATTAGAAGACAATATAGAATGGCCTTAAGTTTAGTAGCTGAGCAAAGATAGGTCAAATAGGAGAAGAGAAAATAATAATGTTCATCCAATTTATCTCTAAATATACCACTCACACCAGCAGCATTATGTCTATAGCTTCCATCAACATTGACTTTCACAAAAGGGGCCAAACTTTTGTTCCACTTAAACAAATTTGGTCTAGCCTTAGCTTTTCTAGAAATATTATTGACATTACTCAGCCCCAAACCATTAGTGAACTTCTTAGGATCATGTTTAATATATTTTTTTAAGTAAAATTTAATCTAGATGATGATCCTTTCATGTTCATTTTTCTCCTTCAAACATTCTCTATGATTCCTTTCCAACCAGATAAACTTCTAGCACATAAATGGGATCTGATTTTGGAGATGACAGTTGGTTTGTTCCTTCCGCCACTAATAAAGATGTGGCTGCCTGTTTTGCGCCACTGGTCTAATTTTTTTCATTTTCTTGATGTCATTGTTGTCGTTGTGGAGTCTCCAATTTGCTTTCTATTATGTTGTCCTTTTCTTTGAATACCTTTCAAATTCATATCATGTGGATGAACTAAGAGGTGAGAAATCCAAGGACTGGGGCAGGCAGTAATGGGAACAAACAAAAGAAGTGCAAATCCATGAGGATAAGAAGGTCTATGGCTTCTTATACTTACGTCTATAGATAGTTTCTTCTCCTTAAGTTGTTAGTTATTGGTGAACCCAAGAGGATAAGAGGTCTATGGCTAATACAACCTTGGTTGTTCCAATTTTCCAATGAGTTTACTTGATTGTTCCCCCATTGCTTATTTTCACAACTAAAATTATTATTTCAATTAAATTCAGGGTGGGTTTTCCAACTTGGGTTGTAATAGTTAAAATATAGGTTATTAGTTATATTGTTAATTGTAGTAAAAGTCTCCTATGATGGCTGACAATCAATCATCTGGTCTAATGAATTTTCTTCTATCACATGAGGTGTTTGAAAAAAGTTTATTCCAAATTAATCTATCTTCCAAGATATTGTATCAACTTGAGATGTCAATATAAAAATTGCATCATTATCATGAACGTTGGCTACTTTCTTAAGATTTATCCTTTAAAAGGGCCATTGAAAATTGTTTGTAGTCATCTCTTCAATTAATGCATAAGCTTCATCAAATGGTATTGACATTAATGAACCTCTAGCAGCAGCATCAATAATAAATCTAATATATCATAATAGTCCATTAAAAAATGTTTAAATAATTAACTAGTCTAATAAGGCATGATGCAAGCACTTTCTAAGGAGTTCTTTAATTTGTTCTCAAGCTTCATATATTGACTCCCCTTTATACCGAGTTAAAGAGGTAATATCATTTTCAAGCTTAGTAGTTTTTTAAGTTAAAAAATACTTAGCCAAGAATTTTTGAGCTAACTCCTACCAAGTTCTAATAAATCTGAATAAAATGAGTTTAACCACATCTTAGCTTTATCTCTTAAGAAAAAATGAAAAATTCTAAATTTAACAGCATCGTTTGTTTTGTCATCGTATTTATAGATAGCATACAGTTCTAAAAAGCTTGTGAGGTGTAAGTTTGGATCCTCAGATGGTGTTTCCCTAAACTTATTATTTTGTACAATTTGTATAATAGTAGGTTTAAGTTCAAATGAGTTAGCCGCTACAACAGGGGTTTGTATGCTTAAGTGAATTTCATCTGTTGTAGGGTTTGCATTGTCTCTTAAATGTATTTGTAAATTATAATGTTCATTTTTAGCAATTTGGTTATTAAATTTATTTTGCAATGTGTTTGTCATTTCTTAAGAATTATGAAGTTCTTTTCATTTTCAAATTTTTCTTATGGTTCATTTTAACTCAAAATCCTAGGGCACTAAACCTTTAGATCCCAAACTACGCATGCACAATTAAAAGTTCTAAAAATTAAAAGTATAACAAAACACATAAAATGAAAATATTTTTTAATTTTTTTATATTTTTGGATTTTTTCAATTTTTTTATATTTTTTAATATTTCTAGGAAATAAGCAGATACTAATAAAAGAAATTAAAATACAAATCTCCTAAAATAAATCTACAGTCAAATAAAAATTTTTAAGCTAAAAATTTTATTGTTCCCTTGCAACAACACTAAAAGCTTGACCCTCCTACAATTACGTAATTATTTAAGTTCTGAAAGATTGTCAAAAACTTAACGCAATTTATATTCAATAGCTAGTGTGCAAAATAAATACAATATAAATTTGATTAATAGTTTACACACTAGGGGCACTATGCAAGAATACGTATTGTTTCAAGTAACATAGAGTTTTCATTGAAAAACTCAGTATCGAACTCATAGGGAAAAAATAATTTATTTGATAACTTAGAAGTATTTCTACTCAAACTATAAACTAAAATTTTAGGAGAATAATATCAAACTATTTATAAAAAGGTACAAACTAAAGTTTGCTACTTCTAAATTAAAGCTAATATTAAATGCAAAGTTACGAACTACAAATGTGTAAAGGAGTACAATTATAATAAAAAGACTTTCCCCCTGCAAAGAAATTGTAATAAGTGTAGAAATCAAATGGTTAAAGGTGAAAATGAGGTATTGTGACAAAACGAAGCATACATATTCTTTACCCTCTCCCGAGAGCATGAAGAACATTGGTTAATCTAAAGTTAAGTTTCTGATTATATGGTAGTGCTGAGTAGATTCTAGCATCTCACCTCCAGATTATCCACTATGCCCTCTCTATAGGACATGTAAGGGACTGAGGTTCTTAACTAAGACCAATTTGATAAAGGTTCTAACTAAGACCACTCTAGAATCAACAATTCAAAGCCCATCAAAACTTATCTCCCTATCTATTTGCACTCCAGCTTAGACATGGCATCCCCTTCATCCAAGGTATAGTGTTGTGCTCACTAGTTTGTGAAATCATAGCCCTCCCGGGTCACTATTTCTTACAACTGATTTTTACATCACAAATGACCAGTTTGTAAAGTAAATGAAGAAGCAGTGAAAGTACCATCATAAATTATTGGAATAAAAGAGATCTTCAAGACATTCAAACCCCACACATGATTGTTTTTTATTGCAAAGAGAAAGAAACAAAAAGTACTCATAAATCATTGCGATAACAAAACAAAACATTATATATATATATATATATATATATATATATATATATATATATATATATATATATATATATATATATATATATATATATATATATATATATATATATATATATATACCAAGTTTACAATACAAATCTTAAACAAAAGTACAAATATTAATCTCAAACTCCACAAGTCTTTACAAACACTCACAATCAACAAGCTCTCACTATGGTGGCTTCCCACCTATAATGGTGGTCTAACTTGCCCAAAAATAACTTATCTCTTTTTTTTCCCTCTCCTTTGGACGTGTGGAAATGCTTCTATATATAGAGCTCTGAAAATAAACAAGAGTCACTTATAGCATCTTTTTCAAAATTCGTCCAAATTCAATGTATTTTGTCATAGTTGTATCTGGCGCCCAGGCGCCCAACCGTCACGCTAAGGCGCCAGCCTTCCAGATTCCCTAGCACCTAGGTTTCAGGTTATATTTTTTTTACTTTGGCTTCATTTATCCCATTTTTGCTCCTTTTTCTCTTTAACTTCATTTCTTGTACCTAAAATCAAAAACACACAAAATACCTTTTATTTAAGCGCAATGCTTAAAAAGGAGAATGAAATACACATATAAAAATAGGTAATTTTAAGGTGTGTCAGGTCACCTCCTCTAGATTGAGACCTAGTGTTAGGGCCACAACATGAATTCCCTTGGACTAGAGAGCTCCTCTCTAGAGAGTTGAAATCAACATACTTTTCTGTTGAGTATGGTTCAAGCTTCTATAAGTCTTTTCTAGTTATCTAAGCATTATTGGTAAGTGGTTTATCTTTCTAACTCACTAAGAATCTCAAATTGCTTGTTTTTTTTCTGTAAACAGTGATTTTGGTTCCATATAAAAAAAATTATCTTTCACATTCAGATATTAGCTAATTCCCTTAAAAGGTGCTAAATCTTTCACTTAAAACACAGAGCTAATATATATGTCTTTAGATAAATTTAGAACATAGGTGTTTGTAATAATTTTCCTAATAATCTTAAATGTCTCACATTCCCTAGATTGTAATTTTCTAAATGAAGTGGATGGAAACCTCGTAATATATTATGATCTATACATAATCACCAACATTAAATTCCCTAAAATTTTTATTTTTGTTTATAGAGTTAATGTATTGCTCATTAACATCTCATAAAGGCTTTGAAAACTTTTAGCAATTATAAATGTGGAATCAAAAAATGCATGAGCAAGAATGCTTGCAAGAATAACTAATTTTCTAGGATTGTAATTGTAAATAATTTCAAATGAGGTCCTATTGGTGGTCCTAAAAACTGAGCTATTGTTGGCAAATTGGACATTAAATAAATATAGGTCCTAAATTCCTAAGCTTCTACCTACAATACTTATAAAATAATTTCCTAATAATCTATTGATTACCTCACATTGGTCATCTGTTTCTGATTAAAAAGCTATGGAGAATTTAAGTGTTATGACCAAATTTTTTAATAAAATATTCTAAAAATATGATACAAATTTAATGCCCCAACCAATAACTATAGTGGAGGGAAGTTTGTTGAGTTTAATAATATCTTTAATACTAAATTCAAAAATGTTATGGCGAATGTGTAAGACTCTCAATAATTATATCCAAAGACCCTCCCAAGCGTTAGGGGAAAATATAATCAAGTGAAGCTTAGCATTCTTCTATTGGTTTGTGAAGTTGTGTAGAAAATATTTCGTGTGGTGGAGGTTCTTTACCCTCTTATGATGGTTCTGGAGTATTATATGTGGGATAGATTCGATAAGAAGGAGTGGTAATTTCCCTCTTTTCAGTTGGTTTCACAGGAAAGATTTTTATGGTTTTTTCATTGAATTTTAACTAAAAAGTGTTCTCTCTTCCATAGTGAATGGCATTCAAAGCATAGAGTCATAGCCAACCTACAATATATGTGTGCTTTACAAGGGGTGGACATCATATGTGATTTATATAATTGCCATCCTTTATAAGTATCAAATACCTTATCGTCATGGGTAGCAAAGTGTAATCTACCCAAGTGATTTGGAATGACTCTAGATCTGGTTCTTATTTAAAGGCAACTATATATAGGGCATGAGTGGATATCACATACATAGCACTACCTCTATCTATCACCAACTTACACCTCTTCTCCTTGCACATAAAATATTCCTCCTCCTCTTATCTTTTCTTCACTAAAAGTGAACAATCATTTAAGTACACTTAAGGGAGTGCTTACATGTTCAAACTCCTCATCAAAGATTGAGTTTCATCATGGTTCTGCTCTACTTTTTCATCCACCCTATCATCATCTAACCCTTTGTCAGCCTCATAAATGGACATAATCTTAGCTTTAATCTAGTGTTCTGTATGGACGATCTTATGACACTTAAAGAAAAAATATTTTCTTGGTCTTGGATGAATTCTCCATTATGATCCTTTGATTTGTCTACTATTGGGTGTTGGGGTAAGTCTATTAGTAGCCATTTTGTTTACATATGAGGAAGATGGAACTCCGGAACCTAGATCCCTAACTTGAGACTTTGAAGCAGCTTTCTTGTGTTTTGTTGGAACTTATGAACAGTGAAAGGCATTCCCAAGTATTTATGGGTTCAGAAGCTCTACTCATAGCATATCTCACTTCTGAGTCCAATGGTGAACTTCTTGGCTAGTTGTCACTCAGTTTCAGTGTATTATGTCCAAGAAACTAAGTATTCAGATTGGTTCATGTACTCAACCACTTGCATAATACCTACCTTTAATTCATTTATTATTTATGGATTTTCTTCTTATTAGTTTTTAGCGCAGTGCTTAGCTCTAAGCATCTCTTTCATCTATAGCCATGTGAGTTTTTATCTTCCTAGCCTTTATGTTGTAATCAAAAGGTTGGTCAAAATGATTTTAGCAAGACCAATTAATTTCATTTTCATAAAATTAGTCCTTTGTTATTCATCTATCAGGTACTTCTTAAATAATTCATCCCTTGGCATGAGTCAGTCAAGGATGCTATTAGGGTCATGGACTCTGTCATAACTAGTTGCATCAATTTTGATTTTCTTAAAAAATTCTAACTAAGTTTCAAATTTTCTAGCATGCCCATTTTTAGGATTGCTCATAATACCATTTATTCTAAGTGATAAGGTGTCCCTAGGTTCTTCAAGAAAGTCTTCTTCCAAATGATTTATGTTGATGTGATTGTTAACTAATAGAGGGCTTGCCAACTTAAGGCCAATGTCTTAGACTTTGTTTGCTAAGTTTTTTTTTTTATTAATATATCTTTAGGTTGGAGAATTTTTCATTAGTTTACATGTCAAGCTCCCCTATCCTATTATAAGTTAAATTAAATTAATCTTGACTTGTTGATTAAGGAGGCATGGTTTACCATGTAGTGATTTCAATAAAACAATTGGTAAATATGATATGCTTGTTGAGTTGAACTAAAATTAAATTTCAAATGATAAAATGCAATTACAAAAAAAATTAATCTTTAACAATATACTAAAACAATAATAGAAACAGAAAAACAAAACAAATAAGTTTAGCCACAAAAGTTAAAAGTCTTGATAGTTCACATCAGCTTTTCCCATAAAAATTAGGAATCAAGGGGTAGGATTAATTCAAAATTTTGAGCTCTCCATTATTTTTTAGGTGTCACTCAATTAAAATTGTAGATGAATAGGTTCAAGTGAATTGGCTAGGCTTGGATGTGGGTCTAACTAGTTAGTTCTAACACAAATGGTGACATAATTTACATCAAGCATGTATGTTTTCCACTAATACTTGCAATAGAAGTAAAATACCAAATAAAGAAAATTAAACCAAGGGAATCATAAAGATTACCTCAAGTGTTGAAGATCAAGTTTTGCAAAAGCCTTGTTAAGCTTCATATTTCATAAAGTTCCACAAGGTCAAGTGTCAGTCCTCATAACCACGCACTGATGCCAAGAATGATGGAGAAGGTGTGAGGTGATGAATGTTTAGGGAGGATCAAGCTCACCAAGAAGTTAACTAGGTGTAACTAAATTTCCTTCAAGGGCCAGGAGATTAAATTTTGGTAAAAGAGCTCAATTGAAAGTGGTATGAGTATAATTAGGGTTTACTATAGATTCAGTCCATGATCTAGAAGTCTTACTTTGAACACTAATAAACTTCTCTATAGACCTCAAAATCATATAAATTTCCTCATATCATACTAATCTCAAAATTCTGGAAATGATTTGATGAGTGAATGAGGATAAACGACTGGGCTGCTATAGGTTTTTTAGAATAATACATATTTAGAGGTTCTCTCTTAAAACACCAAAATAATGAGATAAAACATAACAGATATGGGTTTATTTTGGAACGCAATATATACATACTCTTGGCCTCTTCAAATTTTTATATGATTGTACTGGTATGAATCGAACAAGTACTTCAATGAACTAATAAAAAAATTAAAAATAAAATGAGTAAAGAATTTCTCATATTAATAAATGAATTGTAAATCTACATTAATAAGTAATTTAATAAATATGTGTTAATATTTAACTATATGACACCAAATAAATAAGATATTAGTTATGGCAGGTCAAGCTAACTTACAATAATGTAACATAAATAAGTGTCAACAAATTTATTCATTGAGGGCTATTAGGGTTGTGGAATTTAAGGGTTTTCACTCATTCTTCAGTCATTTCTTTCATTCATGGTCACTGATTTCATTAATGTGTTTCATATCTAACACATATACTTCAATTTTTACATATATGTCATCATAACTATGCTTGAAAATGTATATTTCACTTTTTAAAAGTTAAATGGTGATTTTTTTTAATATGTGATATAAAATATTTGGAAGGTATAAATACATAAATATATAGGAATCGTACAATAAAGAAAATTGATTGTCATTTTTTTATAGCTAACACTAAATTTAACGAAAATTTACATAAATACCACTCAGTTCCTATGTTTTAATATATCTAACATCTACATTTTGATTTTTACAAGTATACCGCTTTATTCAGGCATTTAAATGTGTATTTCACTTCTGAAAAGCTAAAACAGTGATATTTTTTATGTGATATGAAATATATAAGTCGTATAAATGTAAACTATTAATTTTAGGTGTTAAATATATAAATACAAAAGAACAGTGTAATATATATGCAAATTCCCCTAAATTTAAATATAGACTTTAAATAACAATATATATCATTAATATTATAAAATTTATTTTAAAAAATAACTAAATATAATTACATAATTATTTTGAATCAAAAAAAATTATTAAAAATGAAAAAAATAAATAAACAATATGATAATTAACCACTTAATAAGAAAAGTATTATTATGACTCAAACATGAAGCCGCATGCACATGGGAAATAATTGATGTAAGTCCAAATAAAATTATTTGACAAACAGACTTTATAATTGAGAGGGTGAATTATTGAAAAGAAAAAAAAAATTATGCGACACTAGTCACGATCGCAAAGATTTGACCGAAAAGATTTGACAAATCTGAAAATTAATCCCAGATCAGAGGAGATTTACATCTGACAAGCAGATATCCGACCAACTAATCTTAATATGTGCTCATATACACATAAGAATTGTATGATATGTTTATAAAACCCTTTTTATCTCTTACACAATAAATATAATCAAATTCTTAACCTTTTTTTTTCTAAGTTTATGCGGTGAGAAATGTTTTCTTTTATAACCAATCTACTAGACTTTCTAGTTACAAAATGTAGTCCTCTCTCTCTCTCTCTCTCTCTCTCTCTCTCTCTCTCTCTCACTCAAAGGTAGCAGTCGGATTATCAAAACGTCAAATTAAGGGAACATGTTCCATGTTGATCATTAGGAGCTAATCTCTCAATCTGAGTCGATCAACATATGGTGTCAAATGACTCTCTCTCTCTCTCTCTCTCTCTCTCTCTCTCTCTGTATATATGTGTGTATATATATATACACACAATTTGTGCTGTCATACTCGACCTGTTGGTTGACATCCACGGTATGACAGGTTGGCATTCAAGGTATAAGAAACCTTAGGTCTCTGGCTCGGATCTCCTCTAACACAGTTGACCTTAAGAAGGTAGTACTCAAATTGTTAGTCACGTTAGGGATGTCTGGAGACTTATATAATAGCCGTTGGATATATATATATATATATACAATATTTTTTTTTAATGGAGAGCTACAAGAGCCTCGAATTAATCATTAAAAAACAAAATGGCCACACCAATCAATACATTCTCATTGGATGCATTTCAATAAAATAACTACTTTTGATGAAGATAAAAACATATCAAACTTTGCAGTTTCATGTCTGGAAGCTTTGGATCTAACTGAACAAGCCCGAGTCATTTCCTTTTACAGAAATTTACATTCATACCGCACAATTCTTTATATTTATATATCTAACCTCTAAAATTTAAATTTTATATTTATAATATTTTATTGTCATGAGAAATAATATACTTCGCTTTTAAAAAATTAATATTAATAATAACTTTTTGTCGTATTAAAGATTTGAATATTCGGTATGTAAATATGAAAGTATAGATAATAGATTAGTGTAAAAGTTTGATGTATTATTTTTGAAAAATTATTACGTTAATGAATCGACTTCACGTGGAACTCACAGAAAAAAAAAAAAAACTTTTTTGTGATCTAGTCCGGTAACACAAGAAGAATATTCCTCGTGTTATTCTGCATCATTCAAATGTTATTATGGTGGTATTGACATGTTATTGTGTTATTATAAACACAATAATACATAAATATCACAATAATAATAATTAAATAATGTGGAATAACACGAGAAGAATATTCTCATATGCTAAATCGATTTTTTTTTTTTATTATTCGGAAGGTATTGGGGTCCAAAAGTAATATTTGTCGATTATTTTGGGTCCTTCTTCCCCGACAAAAAATAAATGAGTGCGTGCAGTCAGTTTTACAGGGCATGTGAGGTACGGAGCGAATAGCAAGGAGCGACGAATCACAAGTCTGTGGAGTGGAACTGTCCACCTCTACAAGCTGCAATAGAAGAACTAGTTTTAAATTAAATTTAATAAAAATAATAGATGCAGCCAAATGGTTGGTGAACCCTTGTAGTCTTGTCAGACTTAAATAAATTTTTAGTGAATATAATTTTTAGTGAGAAAATAAATCTTAAATAAATGTTAAATTCTTAAAAATATACCTTGCATGAGAACTTTGCAGTTATGCTTCAGAACTTTTAAGACTGTTATATGTAGGGGTGTAAACGAACCGAACACGAAC
>NEWO01000178.1:720056-732136 GCA_003013225.1 Phalaenopsis aphrodite
TATATATATATATATATGTATGTATGTATATCGCGTGAGAGAAATTTAAAACATTTTATATAAACTTATATGTTTTCAAAATTAACATGGATAATCTTATATGTTTTCAAGATTTAATATTTGTATAGATCGATACATAGATTAAGATAAATTTTAAGCTTATATGTTCTCAAAATTACAAATTTTTTAAAAAAAATTTCTATTAAAACGAATTTTAAAAATAATATAATTTATCTAATTATTTAAGAATTAATTTTTTTATAAATTTTATGTAAATTAAAAGCATATTTATACAAATATATCAAAAATTTAAAACAATTTTAACAATCAGGGGCAGTTTTGTCATTTCTACATGAAACAGCTGGCTCACAGCATTTTTCACGCAGCCGCACCAAACAGACAGTCAGCTTCCCCGCAGCTGCTTCTCCACAGCTGCTTCCTGGGGCAGCGCAGCTGCAGCTGAAAAGCTGACAATCTGCAGCTGCGCCAAACAAACCCTAAAAAAGAAAAGTACAAAATAGGTTTTTAAGGCGCAATACAACTAGCAACTGCCCATTTTACCATTGTATTTACTGTTTACATTTAGGGCTATTAAAAAAAACTCGTTGTTCGTGAATAATTTATGTTCGGTTCGTTAATGAGTTCATGTTTGATTTGTTCGATAACTAAACGAGATGAACTTGAATAATTTTTTTTTCGTTCGGTTAGTTAAACGAACCAAACGCGAATATGATGTGTTCGTTCGTGTTTTAATCGTTATTGTTCGAAATATAAAATAATTTAAAATAATTATATATTTTTTATAATATTTTAAAAAATTAAATTTTATAAATTATAATATATAATAGATTAATAATAAAAATATATTAATATACTATATTAGTAATATACTAAAATAGATATTATACATTTATATAATATAAGTTATATAAATAATATAATATTATATTTATATATATTAATATTAGCGGTGTCAAATTGGCTCGTTGTTAGCAAACAAGTCATGTTCAACTCGTGTTCGGCTCGTTCGTTAAGAAACGAACACGAACAATGACTTCACGAACAATTTCGAACACGAGCTTATTTCCAACAAACCAAACACGAACACAAGCTATGTTTGTTCGTGTTCGGTTCATTTACACACATATTTACATTAACAATGATAAGATTTACATACATATTATTCAATTTTTATATTTTTATATATCTACTATTTAAAATTTGATTTTTACATGTGTTGCCTTATTTATGCATAAAAAAAGGTGTATTTTAATTTTTTAAACTTAAAATAATAGTTTTTTTTATGTGATATGGAATATTTGAATGATATAATTATAAAAAGTAAAGTTTAGGTGTTAGATATATAAATGCATAGGAATTGGGTGATATGTATTAAATTTGATTAAATATTTTTTTTAAATAAATATTTATTTAAAATTAATAATTAATATGCTGTATTTTTTTTATATAAAAACAAAGTGTAGTATTTTAAAATTATTTATTATTTATCTTATATTACTTATATTTATTGCATGAGAAAGAAAATTTGGAAGCATAGCATTTATAAAAATATAAATGTACTTTAATGATGCCCAATTCATAGTTGTTAATGAGAATTCTTATTATTGTTGAGGTATGCAATAAATACAATGGATATACTTTTTTATTGAACACTACAATGGTGGTCATAAAAATGGAGATCCTTCTTGAAGAATGTGTATCTTAGTTGTTAGAAAGTGTAGTTTCTCCTCATCATGAGGCCATGCAATATTTTATGATTTATCATTCATCATCTCTAAATAATGGTTATCTATAGGGTAGAAAGAAATTTACATTGCATATAGGGAGATTTATTCACTACATGTGACCAGCACCAAAAGTCCTATTTACTTGCATGTCTAACACCAAAACTTCACTTTTTTAAGTTATAGTACTTTTGCTCAATGCTAAGTTGTCCTTTAAAATATTGCCCCGAGCGCTAGAGATGAGAGGGGAGAAGTGAGAGAGAGAGAGAGAGAGTGTGTGTGTGTGTGTGTGTGTGTGTGTGTGTCAGGGAATCCTCGGATCTTAGAACCCGCAAATGTGAGTATCCAAAAGTGAACAAACAAAAAAGGTTCCTTTCTTGGTGTCGTGATCTCCTATTTATAGAGGTCCTTGAAAATAGTTGCATATAAGGAAAGAACAGTTACTATAATTGTCTGAGTAATTGAATCAAGGTTACATAGTAATGAAAAATAAAACTAAAGTTGGATCATTTTTAGGCCAGTTTTGTCAAAGACCGTCTTGAATAGGATGTGGACCGAACTTCCAGTGTCGATCAGGATACTACTCACCTAGTAGTTATTGATCAATGCAGTAACGACAATTGCGTCATTGTAAAAATTCCCTTCCAACGAGAGATATGCATATGTAAAATGATGGGAAGATTATTGAATTTTAAAGAAGCAACAGAAAATACCTCACTCGATCGGTATCTCTTCAGAATAGATCGACGCGACGACTCTTCGCCTCCCCCGAAGATAGTCAAGATGATTCTAGTGACATGTCGCTTCACTCACTTTGCCCAGTTCATACGATGATTCTTCGACGAGGGCCTTTCCCTGTCATCGTTCTTACCCTCCAATGGAAACAAACTCCTTCAAATTCCTAGCCTTAATCAATTCCACCGCCGATTTTGAAGGTGTCGACAATCTTCGGCATCGTGCCCATGATCCCAGTGGTAGAGTCGCAATATTTGTTTGGATTTTGGAGCGCAGATCTGGCCTTTATTGGTGGGTCCTTTCTAAAATATTCTTTGTTTTGTATGACTGCTACTAGTTCAACCATTGAGACATTAAATGGGGTTAAGCCCTGCATTTCCCAATGTACGTGTGGCTGCTTGTAATATCAAAGTTATCGCTAGTCAGGATTCCTACTTGGACCATGATGGCTTCAGCTCTCTCGCTGTTGTTGGGTGTTACTGTGGTATTGATGATCGAAGGTATTTTGATTATCTCTCGACCTCTATCCTTCATCCCCCATCATCCTCTTCTTCGATTGTGGGTTTGTTGATGCCAACTTGGCTAGGGCACGATTTGTGAAGGATTCTTCGCCAGCGATAAATTTGTTGGTCATCTCTATCTTTTCAAAAAAAAGACTTTAGTTCAAGCATGTTGAAATCATACTTGAAACATCTGTCTCTAACCCCATGTGTCAAAGCAGTTTGGCTATCATCCATCTCAAATCTTGCACTTTTAACATTTCTTTCTAAAAATGGGTGATTTAGGACTACAAGCATTCATTCTCTCCCTTCTTGATCTGCAACAGAACCTGCGTTTTCTTCCTCGGCTTCTGCATGTTAGCGAAGTGACTCAACAAAGGAATGGATAAATTTGACCGAAAGAGCATGAAACAAAATCAACAGCTGATTCTTAAGTGCCATTAGGAACAAGCGACACTTTATGCCATCGTTAATCTGAAGTATTCCAACAAAGGACTCAAAAGAAGCTAAGTAGTCGATCGAATCACTTCTTCCCTTATAAGGATCCATATGGGGAATCCTCAGCTTTGTCAGCGGTATAGCCTTCAAAATTTGTCGAGTGAAGGCGCTTTCAGGGGCAGGCTGAGTTGGTGCTTGAACTCGTTCCACCCAACGCCTAACCATCATGGTAGACCCAGTGATGGCCAGTTGTTGGGAGTCTCCTTCTCCTTCGAGCACTTGTATACTGACAAGTTCGACCGACACTGGGAGATGCCCCGAGGGAACCCTTTGAGGATAAGTTCTCCGAGCACCCACTTCAAGAATTGATGACTAATCACTCTTGTGCAAGATTGTTTGTCGAAGCATTTCGAACTGAGCCATCACGAGATCCCTTAATTATTGAACTTGTCCTTGGATGTCTCCGTCCACCAATTGAACTCCATTTGTGTTCCACCCATTTGCTGTATTTATCCTTCGTATTTCGCATTGGTTCTCGTCTGAGGCATTCCACGCTCACCGCATCACATTTTAGGATGTTAAATCCTAAATTATCTTTGAGAACATGCCCCGAGAGTTAGAGCTGAGAGGATAGAAGTGAGAGAGAGAGAGAGAGAGAGAGATCTGGAGCATCAGGAAATCCTCGGATATCATAACTCACAAGTGTGGGGATCCAAAAGTGAACAAATAAAAAAAGGGTCCCTTTATAGTCCTTGAATACAATTGCATGTAAGAAAAAAACAATTATTATAACTGTCTGAATAATTGAATCAAGATTACAAAGTAATGAAAATAAAATTTGGGGTTGGGTTAGTCGCCCAAAGCCATGGGGTCTGCCGAGTATGTCAATCAACTGCTAGAAGTATATGTCAGTTGGCTTTGACGGTCGACCACACCTTATAAAGACCAGTTTTTCACATCCCGGACACGGTCATTCGATCAAGGCTTTTTTATCATTGATTTTGTCGCTTAGACTCCACTGGACAGGAGCCTTTCAATTGTTTGAACAGTAAAGCCGATCAACTAATAGTTGGAGCATTTCCTATCATGTTCTAAAATTTTATTTGTACAACAATGTTTCTGACCGTTCGATCTCCTCAAAATTCATGCTGTCATTTTAGTAGTATATACCCTTCATAACACATCAAAAACAATACTATAATCATAACACATCAAAAACAATACTATAATTATTGCCACCTGAAAAGATCACTGCATAAATGACAGCCCAACAAACACAATTTTTTAGTAGATATTGACACGATAGAAGCCCAGCTATTACCATTGCCAATTCTCACCCATACTTGCTAGATAATCAACTATTCGACGCTCCTAAATAAGCCTGAACGATATCTGTAAATAGGTCCCCATAGCAATCATCTAACTTCCGGTCCTAATCCTTTCAGCCAAATGTACCGAAATAATTCTATGTCAAATGAGCCATCATAAAATAAAAATAACAATAATAATAGAATGAAAAATAAAATTAGTTAATTTGGTAATGCAGATTCTTGGACCGGTAAACGCCTTGAAGCAATACTACTAGCATATAAATTAAAAACTTAAATTTACATACATACCACAAGATCATGAATTTCTATATCTAATACAAAGTTTGAAATTTACACTAATAACAATTAGGTGTCATGAACTAGAAAAAATATCACATCAGGACTCCTCACGTAGAGTTAGATGTGAGTCCAATGAAATCACGCCACACGTGAAGGCCTGATAACATGGAAATATTCTCTCGTGTTATTTAAGTGTTATTTTATGTTATTCATGTGTTATTGTGTTCTGAAAATATTCCCGGTGTTATAATAACACAATAAAACATCAAAAACACTTGAATAACACAATAACACTGAATAGCACGGGAGGAATATTCTCCCGTGCTACCAGACCGATTTTTTTTTTCTCACATTCACGTGTGGCGTAATTTTATTGGACTCCGCACGTAACTCTACGTGCGGAGTCCTGATGTAATATTTTTTCAATGAACTAATGCATGAAAAAGATGCGTTCACTTTTAAATAGTTGGTCATCGTGGATTTCTTTTATGTGATGTGAAAATTCTGAATGTTATACATGTGATTATAAAATTTAGGAGCGCTAAATATGTAAATACATAAGATTTGCATGATATATAGGAAAATGTTCATATTTAGCATATTTAGCATGAGAACTTTTGATTGAATATAATGTGCAGCTGGCAGAACCATCTTAATCAACATTTGTCAGCTTCTCTTCGTCTACCTCAAAAGCCTTCCTTGCCTGCTTGAGCTCCTCATTCATGGACAAAAGCTCGGTGCATCGATGAAGTTTCGGCAAATCCTGTTTGTTCCAAAAGACATTCAAGGCAGAAAAATAGTGAAAAGTTATCACCAGATACAAAGATTTTAGGAGAAAAAAAAATTTAGATGGAGCTTGATCCAATATATATATATATATAGCCAGAATATAATATATAGGGAAGATCGACATACATACCACTTAATTCCTATGCATTTACATATCTAACACCAATGCTTTACTTTTTGCATGCATGCCACCTTACCTATGCATGCAGAGATTTGTTCCACTTTTTGTTAGTTAAAAATAGTGGTATTTTTTGTGTGATATCAAAGATTTGGGTGGTATAAATGTTAAAAGCAAAATTCAGGTGTTAGATATGGAAATTCATAAGAATTGAGGGGTATGTATGCATACGCCGCGGTAGAAAATGACATGGAACAATCTAACACAGTATACCTTCCGAATTAGATAAAGAAAGTCCTCCGTTAGCAGCTTTCCCCTCTTGGATGCGACGTCTTGGGCTTTATGCACCTGGAAGTTTCATTCAACTGAAATGGTTAGAAAAATGCAAAGAATCAAGTTTTGCTCAACATAGGCAACTATAGCAAATTAAATTGACACAAAAGGATATTATTTTATCATAAATAGCTTTATTCCAGCCATATAATCAACATTACTGGACCTCGTTCCATTCATTCCAGCCAAACACTAAGCTCCGTTTGGTTTGAAGGAATTAGTAAGAGAGGAAATTAAAAAAATGGAAATAAAAAATAAATTTCATTAAAATTAATTTTCACCTACTTGTTTGGTTGATGAGAAATTAAGCAAAAAGCGTTTGTTCCACGTTTAGTTGACGAAGAATTTAGTTTTTATTTGTTAGGAAGAGGGGAGATGTGAGTCACTTGAATGACTACCTAATTTCTTCCAAATTTCATCAGCATTAGGTGGGAAATTGCTAATGAAAAAACAATGAATTTGTTAGCATTCCCAAGTAAATCTAATTAGAGAACCAAGAAGGGAAGACAGTCGAGAGACAAAGCACCATATCATTGCATGTGGTAGGCATGCAATGGAACGGCTTCTCCTTGAAATTTCCAGCAAGCTCTTGACAAATGTAACACTAGGTTGCGATGCAGAAGCACAAATATGCACGTACAAATACAAGGTTAAGTATGAAAATCGCTTCACCAATGATTCTTCAGTTCCAAATTTAAGCAAATAAGATTATGAATCTAACATGAATTACAACAGACAAGCTGAAGAACCCAAAGGGTAGTAAATTGGTCATGAGTAATTAACTTTGTCGATGACCTCGGGAATAACTTGGGAAATCTGCACAAAGAGTCCTTGTGTTGATTGTACTTACTTCCTCGTTAGTCTTTCTCTATGGTATGTGCGCTAACAGACAAAAGAGTCCTCCTGGGATGGAAAGAAGACAAAGTTGCCAAAACTTAAAATCTTTTTATTCAATAAGAATTACATAATGTCATGATAAATGAAAAAAATGATGGTCATATATATGCTAGAGTAAGGTTTTGTCCATGTGGTGTAGAGAAGGTATGGAAAGGGGGAAGGAATGTGATGCGGGTTTTGAAAAGACTAGCCATGCTTCGAAAGCATAAGGTTAGTTTCAAGTGAGGTGATATAGGTGTTAACCCAAATGATAATAAGCAAGTAAATATTATTACCAGAAAAATCAATAGGCACTTACAACCAATACACTAAAAGGAGAAATAACAACACGCACGACACATAAAACGCAACTAGTTTGAATCAAAGGTTGAGGTGGTTTCCATTAGGGGCTTGGAAAAGTGGTGGCAAGGTTGGGAAGTGGAGCAAAGGGGAGGATGTTGCGGGGGAATGGCAGGTGTTTGCGGTCTTGGGTAGGAACAAGTAGGTAGAATAGCCAGGCAATGGTAAAACAACATGGTGAAGGAGTTTCTAGGCGACGGCAGCGATGTAGGATGGCCGAACAGCAGTAAAACATTAAGGCGGGGGATTTTTGGGTGGTAGCAGGTGTACCGGATGGCTGGACAATGGCCAAAGCAGTGCCGCGAGGGATGCAACAGTGGCGACAGTGAAGGTGAAGGACTGGAACTGCGATGGCAACGAAGAAGAAGAGTAGAGATGGAAAGGCGATGGTGAAGGCTGGAACTGCAGAAAATACGAACCGGAAAGCTGTTCGGGGCAGCTGCAGCACGGAGGATGATGGTGGATTGCAGGACAAAAAAGGTATGGCCGTCTTGGATGGCGGCAGCAAAGAAAAGTGGGAGACTGAAGTGAAAAACAATGGTATGTGGCCGTTTAGACAGCTGCAGCAGGGAAAGGACAGCGGGAAAGATGTGAGGAGGATGTGAAAGGGAAATAGGAAAGATAATCACCTCCTCAGGAACGAGATATAGCCGAAACACAACCAGAACCCTTGAATAAATCCCTCGAATATAAAAAGAGTCGCCGGCATCTGTCCCGATACAACACACTTAGAAAAGTCAAAACCTAAAACAGATAGAAGCAAATATAAATGTCCTAAATAATTAGGTTCCATTGCTGAAAGAAGGTGACAAGCCTAAGATGAGTAACTGATCAGCTCTCCTCAGCCTAGACCGGCCGGTCCAGTCGCTAGAATCATGGGAAGTCCCAACGTGCGTCCCACGCAAAAGTAGGAGACACTCCCGTGCCAGCCCGGGGTTGAGGAAGCTTCAACCTCATACATAGAAGCTTCTATTTCCTTGTAATATGGCGTCAGTTCAGTCCAGTTAAAAGTGGTAGACAAGTAGCAATCTCCCGATAAGTCAATTGCGTTGATGTTTTCATTCCAAATCACAACCTAATAGAATAAATATATGTCCTCCTTTGGCACAACCAGAACTGAAATTGCACGTGGATGGTATCCTCATGAACCAAGCTTCAAGCCACCAAAACTATAACTGGCTTCTTCCACTCCTCGTATTCGTTTGTGTGTATCTGATAAAAATGTACATAAGGAGAAATAAACTTTAGGACAATCTATGGCATGCTAGGCAACTCTCAATAGCAACCACTCAGGAGAGACCTCTTCTTCTCTGGTGGGACCTAGATGTCATTAAAGGATGTTCTTTTTTAAAAAAAATCCACGGCGATTTCCAATAATGTGGTTTTTCCATCATGTCTGATCATCTATCAGTAGATACACTGCTAAATTGATTTTACTATCTAAATGACTCCATATATGCTTAAAGAAGTGACGCAAAAGAATCTCATACCTGACATGTTAAACATCCTTCAGCAAAAGCAACTCAGGTAAACTATATATTTGAAAAGTCTGAAATTCCTCATCTAGAGTTGTTATGTGTCTGGTATCGATTCCTCGGACTTAAGACCGTCTTCGACCACTAATACGAATTCTAGAAGAGTCTCTCTCATAAGTTTTTAAATTCCTTCTCTAGGGTTGCCATGTCTCTGGTATTGATTCCTCGGATGTAAGACCGTCCTCGACCACCAATGTTAATTATGTTGGAGTATCTCTCATAGGTTATGCTTGAAATTCGTGTTTTCTCCGTTATTAGTTGGAATTTGGTATTTCTGTGTGTCCTCACTTTAATATCTACTATATTATTACCCATTTCTTCAATAGCTCATTGCTTAGTGAAATAGACATTATCCTTGTTTGGAAAATCTGTCGCACTGTGCCCAAAACCGTGGAACTAACACTTTCTAGTTGGGACAAATTTAGGAGCATTGGTTAGCTTCACCTGTTCTCCAATCTGAATCAGTATTCCCTCAGGTGGGGGCTTAGATGTTCCTCTGAGCATCCTCTTGCTACTTAACCTTAGGTTGAGCTATATTTGTAAGGTGTGGCGGTCATCCGGTGATGTTGTCTCTCCACTTTTGATACTAGGGTTTGAAAATCCGATGGGTAATGAACTGGTAGGTAATAGCGTCACATCTCCCATTTCATCTTGGGCAATATGGTAATCTCATCTTTTTCCTCATTCTAGTTTGAATGCTTCAATTTTTTTCACCAAAAAAAATTGTTGTTCATTAAATTACTGGAAACTAGCTTTACCCTTATATATGATGGGACATCCTGGCACTCAAAGAAAAGTTTCACCGTTTGGAGCCACACGATTAAATCGTCCAGATCCAAGTGACCATCACAATATGGAAAATCTAAATTTCTCTGATATTTTAGGCTAAATCTTAGGAAAAGAGTTTCTCTATCCCTGAAATTCGCATGGCAAAAGAGATTCACTCCAATCCTTTGATCTAGCATGTCACTGTTATGGCTATGATGACCCATTCAAACTCTCCTTGAAGATGGCAAACATCTTTTGTAGTTGGAGGACTTCCATAAAAAGTTTCTAGAAATTTCTTTACATATTTCTTATAAAAGACATTATAGCATTTCTTCTCGATCATGTCTCCGATAATTGTCTCTTCGGTTTGTGGTTGAGTTTTGGGTTTGGGTAGTTGGAAAAGGGTGTATAGGGATGATGTTAGGTGGGAAAGATTTTTTTTTTTCGGCCGTTTTGAAAAACTAGCAAGGTGACCAATTTCTGTGTGGATGTGGGGATTGGATATTAGTAGATGCTAGAAAATCTAGAATAGAACTAGAATTAAGCTAGCCCTGATAACAAATGATACTAGAGTTAAAGCCAAATGACAATAAGTAGCCAAATATTATTACTGGAAAAACCAATAGATAGTTACAACCAACATGGTGAAAGGGAAAATAATAACACACATATTGTAAACGAACTGAGTTTGAGCAAGTATAAGGGTTGTTCATGTTCGATTCAATAAAATTTTCTTTTGTTCGTGTTTGTCTCATGTTCGAAATAGCACGAAATTAACATGTTCGTGTTTGACTAGCTTTAATTCGAATTGGCTTATGTTTGGCTTGAAATAAATTCGAGCGGCTTGTCTAGTAATTTGAAGTCAAGCAAATCTCAACATCTCAAAGAGGGAGCTTCATTTCTCTATTTAAATAGGAATGAGAAAAAAAATTGACAAACTTCCGATGTGGGACAAACTCTATGCAGGAGGTAAAGAGCGGACAATGTGAAACGAAAGGAGTGAGCAGACAGATATTTACTTTTTTAACTTGCTAGGACTAAACTTATATTTTATATAATTATACCACACAAATAAAATTTAAAATTAATAAAATTTAACATTTTTTAAATACATATAAAAATTTAATATAGAAAAATAAAAATAAATATTATCATTAAATTATTTAATTATTTTGACCTGAATACGAACGAACAAACTTTTGTTTGTGTTCGACTCGTTTATAAATCGAGCTTAGAAAAATTATGTGTTCGACTCGCTTGCTTAGCAAGCAAATCGAACACAAACTATTTAATAAGTCAAACACGAGCTGTTCGAGAACGAGCTTTTTTGACAGCCCTACACACACACAAAAGACGTGAATAAAGTGAATCGAAGGTGCTGGTGGTGGTTGTTAGGGACTTGGAAAAGTAGGAGCATGGTCGGGAAATAGAGTTGAGGATGAATGCAACAGGGGAACAGCTGATGTCTGTTGTCTTGGGCAGCAGTAAGTAGGTGTAATGGTTGTGCAATGGTAAAAAAACAAGTTAAAGGGGTTTTTGGAGGACGACAACGATGCAGGATGGTCGGACAATGATAAAACAACAAGTCAAGCGAATTCTGAGTGGGGGCAACTCTATCGAATGGCTGGACTGACACAACCCGACCCAAAACTTGGAATTGATCAACACAAGAATAAACGGTCGAACAGCGAAAATCAATTCTCTACTATTTTATTTCTATTACTAACAGTTTAATATTCAAATAATATATGAAAGAGTCACTAAAACAAGCAATTAAAATTAACAAGTATACATTTGTTGTTCTCGTCTTTTATACATATTTGACATCTTCGGTTCATCTTATTCAAATGCATAAAACCTAAAAATAATATTAAAGATAGAAACAGAGTTATCTAAAAATAACCCAAAAGTAATCACACTCCTAAACCTAAGTAACTCAAAGAAAAGAATTTAATGTATGATGGTCTTTTATATCTTTATAATTAATCTTATAATACGCCAGTCATTTAAATTTTTATAAAAAATCTGATAACATGTTAATGCATGTATCAATGACCTTTTCTAAATGAAAACACAAGTCTTCTAAATGCATTTAAGTTATCTTTGTGTTACTTTATACAAATTACAAACACATCTGTCTCAGTGAGGATCACTATAAAAAAAACCTAACACAACCTTGGCTGGCCGATATTGCCTCGTCGAAACAGCGGCACAACAGTTAGCAATGTAAACATCGCAATTATCTAAGATGGAAAGGCCCTCACCAGCCTCCT
>NEWO01000178.1:732471-780231 GCA_003013225.1 Phalaenopsis aphrodite
TCATGCATTTCTCTCATCTCATGCATATCATGCAGATATTTCATTATTTATAACATATATTATTCTGAGACATCTTATGCATCTACTAGCAAGCATACTTACTCTGATGTGCAACTATTCATCATACATAACTCTCATATCATGCATTTCTCTCATCTCATGCATATATTTTTTACAATGCATATATTTTTTTATCATGTTTGTCATGCATATATGTTTCATATCATGCATATTATGTATATCTTGTATATCATGTCTATTATATATATCATGCATATCTTCTATATTTTTTCTAAGACAAAATGCAAAATGAATATATTCGTGATTGGGTTGGTGTAGCTCCAGTGACGGACAAAATTAGAGAAAGCCTTTTTAGATGGTTTGGTCACATTAATCGTCAACCATCTAATGATCTGATTATGAGAATTGATGTTTTAGATTCGACTTATGTTAAGAAAGGCAGAAGTAGACCTAGGAAGACTTGGGCTTATTGTATAAAAAATGATCTTAATTTATTAGAATTAAATGAAAATATGACACTAAATAGGACGCAATGATGAAAAAAAATTCATGTAGCCGACCCCACGTAGTGGGACTAAGGCTTTGTTGTTGTTGTATATCTTTTCGAATCTAACAATATGAAGAATCTAACTAAACCATAGCATACATACAAATCACCCCACATTTTAAAATAATAAAGATTACAGATATTTAAAAATGTAATTACTCACCTTAGTTGCCACGCTAAATTCTTAATCTTTGATAGCTAGTTGGAGGTAGCGGTGACATTTATGTTGAGCTTAATAACCTATAAAACATAATATAAACTTTAACATTCAAGTAATTTCCGTCAATTGAATTATTTTTCTTAACATAGCATAAGATTATGTTAGCTGAAGTTTACGAAGCCGTCCTATGACGAACTTTTACACGCTTGCCTCAAACTTGCCGCCTCAGGTAAACAACCAGAAATTTGTAAATATCTTAGGATTTTATAAATTTTCAGCTCGTAAAGTAATTTAACCCAAAAAGAAATATTCTTACCTCAAATAAGCTTCTCGACACAAGTTTGTCTTTTCAAAGCTGCCAAAAATTCTTCCCTCTTCTTCCTAACATTTCAAATCTTCTATCCCCTTTGCTGATTTTATGTTAAAGCCCTCACAAAAACTCATAAATCAATTATGACACTTCCGACACAAGTTCGACGTCTCCGACAACTACCAAAAACGAGAAAGATGCACAATCCGTCGCATATGTCAAAATGAAAGCAAAAGAAAATAAATGAATGTCTCAAATAACATGAAAAAAGATTTCGTACTCACTGATTGCACCCCGGAGCATTAAAATGCCGACTGCGGCTCTGTGTGGGCCGCTCGCCTCTTCTGTACGACTCGGCTACAGTGTGGGACAATGCCGTCATCGGGCGCTAAAATCATGAGAGAGGGGAAGATCGAGAGAGGAAATTAGAAGCGAGTGGCTTCATGCCACGCAACTGAGAACCAGGGAGAGGAATCAAAGGCTTTGAATTGACCCCTCAATGCATATATCGAAAGGTAAGTCGGTAGGAACAGTATCCATGTGGAACTAATGATTTAATTTTGTTTAATTAGATCAATCAAACCTATAACTTCAATTTTTCTCTCATTTCTTTTATTATTTATATACAGTACTTTATATCGAATTGATCGATTGGACGTGTAGAATTTTATAAAATTAACTCGATTGAAATCTGAATATGAAGTTTGAGGTATATTTTTAGTCGATAAAATCTTTATCAAATTTCTCAAAAATTGGTTATTACATGGACAGTGGCCAAAATAACAAGAAAAGTGATGAAACAATGGCGGCAGTGAAGGTGGAGGGTTGGAACTGTGATGGAAGCAAAGAAGAGGGGAAGGTAATGGCGATGGCTAGAAGTGCAAAAATAACAACCGAATGGCTTGTTTGAGGCGCTACAACATGGAGAATGATGGCAGCTTGCAAGACAGTGAAAGGATGAGTACACAGGATAATGACAACGAGGAAAAGTGGGAGACTGCAAGGAAAATCAGTGGTATGTGGTTGTTTGGGAGGCTACAGCAGGGAAAGGGCGGTCGAAAACGATGTGGGGAGCATGTGCAAGAGGAATAGGGAAGAGAATTACCATCTCGGGAGTGAGGAAAAGCAGAAACAAAAAAAAAAAGACGTCCACAACTGTCCTGATACAAAATACACAAAAAACAGAAAACCTAAAACACATGAAGCAATATATATGCCCGATATATCACCTATCATGTGATCAGATGCTCCAAAGACCACTATCTTTGGTTGCTTCTTCCTTTTGAGAGCAACAAGAGCAAATGGAAGACTACCTTGATGTGTTGGAAGGCTAGTAGAAGGCTCGGAATATTGTCCCAGAAACCTTTGGAGAAGTTCAAGTTGTTTCTTGTTGAATGGAGTATGTTCGTAAGACTTGTTTTCCGTTTGATGTTGTGTTTGCTTGATTTTCCCCATAACTTCTAACTTTGTTGAGCTTTCAATTTGCAGGATTTTAATAAATTATTTAGAACTTCTCCTTCAAATGACTAAGCTTTTTATATTGTTCACACCACGATCTGTTCCTCTTTGATTTGAGAGGGTATAAAGTCGAGTTGTCAATATTTGATGCAATGGGATAACCTGACATCATCAGTTTCTTCGTGCTCTCTTCCTGTAATACTTCAACAAAGGCTTCACGAATTGAGGGATGAGGTTTGATTCCCATGATTCTTTGACTTCATCTATTTTCTTGTTGAGTCCTAAAAGAAGTTTAAGGTTCTCTTCTGTTCAATAATGATTTTGTAAAGAGCAGAGTCTTATCACCACATTCATGTGTATGTTTCATATATATCTAGTTGGAGTCAATATTTGGACAAAGTGTTAAAGTATTAAGTAACATTCAACTCACCCTATCGTATGTCATCTAATCTAGTTTCAATGTTTAACAACTCAGAGGTGTTGTCAACACTTGAATAGGTTTCCCTTGCGGAATCCTAAAATTCTTTTATTGTTCTGTAAAGAAGAAAATTTCCCCTGATTTTCGTGGTCATGGGTTTGACAAGCCATAACATGACCATGTGATCTTCAATCTTCCATGCCCGGTGTTTATTATCAATAATTTTTGTTGCAGGATTTTTCTCGGTGAGATAATCATTTTTTCCTTTACCACGGGTGTACATGAATACAAATTGAGAGCACTGGAGAAAATTGTTATCATATAGTTTGTGATTAGTGATGCAAGAAGAGATTTTAATTGTGGAAGAACCAAACATCATAGATTCAGGTCATAGTTTTTGAAGAGAAAATAGCATTCATGTCACGGATACAAGATTTCCACCACAAAGAGAAACTGTCTATTGCTGACACAGGATTTTTGTTAGAGGGAAGAAATATATATGTTGTCAACACAGCTATTCCACTAGTGAGAGAACTGTCCATAATTTCCATAGAAAAATTTGTCTACAATCGGCAATGAATTTCTACTAGCGAGAAAAAATGTCAGTTGGCAGTCGCGGGATTTCCACTGAACAGATGGTGTCATTGTTGCGGAAGGAAGAATCAACCATAGATAGTAGACTATGGAGAGATAAAATCAAGAATCAACCATAGATGGTGTTATTATTGCAAAAATTTAACGTCGCAATCGGAATTAATGGTCATGGGAATACAAATCAACAATATAAGATGCATCTAATGTTTGGTGGCAAGCGACAAAATACGTCATCTTTGAGAAATAGTCAACTCCTACCATGACAAAATCATTGTTCCTTTGTGTGCGTGGAAGTCCTACGATAAAGTTCATGCTGAAATCGACCCAAGGCGCTTCAAGGACCGGTAAAGGTGCGTACAATCTTGTATTTTGGGAGCGTGTTTTGGCGATATGACACATCTTACATTGTCGACTGTGTCGCTCTACATCTCTTGTTAGTCGAGGTCAAAAAAAGTATTCTCACGAGTGTTAGAGTTTTAATTCTACCAAAATGGCCAGCCAATCTGACATTGTGGTTCTCCTGAATGATAGCCTCAAAGAGTGAGCACAGAGGAATGCATAAGTTATTTTGGCGGAACAAGTAACCGCCCATTTTGTGGAACTGCCGTGAGGATTCTCCCTACACTATTCCCAATTATCTTGGTAGTCATCTGACTCGTATAAGTCATTTATAATTTCAAAGCCTACAATGTGAGTACGCAAGGATATGATCAGTAAGTGATGATGGCTCAGAGCATCCACAATGCGATTCTGATTCTCGTCTTTGTGTTTGAGTTTGAAGTGGAAGGAAACTATGAATTCTACTCAGGTGGCGTATTACCTTTTTACTATATTCTGATCGTTTAAAATTTTAGTTTCATGATCCGTGAAGAGGGTAAACTCGGTTGTCAGTAGTAATGATACAATACCCTAGACCTCTAACAATGTCATAAAACTCTTTGTCGTAGTTGGAATATTTTCGTCGAGTTTCATTTATTTATTTTTTTTTCTAAATAGGCAATGGGGAGCCACCTTGACTTAGTACAACACCAATTCCTAAGCCAGAAGCATCACACTCATTGGTTGAAATCAGGTAAGGTAAGAACTGGGGCTTGAGTCACCTTTTTCTTTAATATGTCGAAGCCGATCTGGGTTGTGACCTTCCACGTGAATTATTTTCTTTTCAACAGTTTTGTGAGAGGGTCAATGATAATGCAGAAGTAGCAGGCAAATCTTCGATAGAAGGAGGCTAGCCCTAAAAATTGTCAAAGCTCGATGAAAGATTATGGCGTGATCCAAGTTACGATTGCCGCAATCTTCATTGTGTCCATTCGAATGCATGTGTACGACACAATGTAGCCCAAAAAACATACTTGGATTGTGAGAAAGTGACATTTCCTGGGGTGGGCGTACAGTTGTTCAACTCGTAAAACCTTGAATACACCCTGAAGATGCTGCAGGTGGCATCATCGGGTCTACTATATACCAAAATATCATTGAAGTAGACCATCATAAATTTCCTGATATGGGCTCGAAAGAATTGATTCATCAGTCGAATGAAAGTGTTGGGCGTGTTGGACAGGCCGAAAGGCATAACCGTCCATTCAAAAATATCATCTTGTGTCTTGAAGGCGGTCTTCCACTCGTCTCTTGGTCACATTCTTATCTGATGAAATCCACTGTGCATGTCAATTTTTGAGAAGATGGTGGCTCCACAGAACTGATCTAAGAAATCATTGAGGCTTGGTATGGGAAAGCGATATTTGATTGTAATTTTGTTAATGGCACAGTTGTAAATGCACATCCCCCAAAAACCATCTTTCTTGGGTACTATGAGGGCGAGAACGGCACATGGACTGGTGTTTTCTCGTACTAATCCTCTCGTAACAAGATGTTGCACTTGAAGTTGGAGTTTCTTGTATTCTGCGGGTTGCAATCAGTAGGTGGAGCGATTTGGTAACACTGATCATGGTATGAGATATATGGAGAGTTGGATGTCCCTCAGTGGTGTTAAGCCGTCTGGAAGGTCATCGGTCATGACATCCTTGAAGTCGTGTAGGAGTGGTTGGAGGCAACGTGGGTATTTCCCTCAGCATCGATACCTTCTAGGAGAACTAAAGCAGGGGCCATGGGTGCATCTAGAACGGACTGTAGAAAGGAGATTTGTGAAACTAACGAATATTCCATGTCGATGGTTCCCTTTGCATTCTTGACAGGTAATAGCACAATGTGCTTCCATCCTTCTTAAATGTGCATGTGTTCTTGAATTCGTCATGCTAAGTTTTCCGATCGAACCGCAACGCTCTTCCCAGCAGGATGTGACAAGCGTCCATCAAAACCACATCACATCAAACTTGCTCTTATAGTTGATCACTGATTGAGAATTCAACTAAGCATTGTTAATATACATGCATCTCGTTCCCCCTTTTCAGCTGGGTGGGAGAATAGGATCGCAGATGATTTTGCATGGCTAATCCCAACTTTTGCACCATGAGTGTAGACATGACGTTTTCATAGCTTCCATTGTCGATGACCAAACTACATATTGTCTTTACCCTGCACGTGGTGCAAAAAATGCTGTGTCGAAACCATGATGGATCTCTTTCTGGTTCAAATTGCAGAATTCTCTGTATGACTAACATTTCACCTTCATCTCCTGGAAGTTGAAGTGCTTCGTTCGAACCATCTTCAAATTCAGGTTCCTCTATTTCTTCGACAATGCCTTCTTCAGTGAAGGAGGTGACTCAGCTTGTGGGACAGTTGGTGGTGATGTGGTCATAACCGTGACACCTAAAACACTTACGTGTAGGAACAGTCCCGGATGAAATACCTTTTTCTAGCTTTGTGTCGCTCGGAGTGGTTTTGCTACTTCCTGGTGTTGTTTTGCAAGCTCCACGCAGTCTTGTCGGCATGTGTGGCTATTGGGGATGGCTTGAAGGTTGGTTGCTATCGGAAGGATGACTGGGACCTAGCCTGCTTTTGTTGTCGTTTAATCTTTAAGGCTAGAGTTTAGGCATCACTGAACAACCAGTCATATTGTAGTTAAAAGAAATTGCTCATGACGAGTTTTATGCCCCCCAAATGGTGCCAAATGACACCTCTCATGGTCTTCATTTATAATGAATGTCGAAGAAGCATGGTTGATATTCATCATCGCTAACATCCTCATGGTGAAACAGATTCAGATTGTTGTCGTGATCTCCTCTTCAACTCTCAATGTCACAATCGAGGTTAATTTCGTCGTCCATCTCGGCCAATCGTAGTTGTAAGTCACGAATCTCCCATTGTATTTCTTCTCGGGTTGGGTCCGGCACGCATTGACATGGCGGCATAACCGAAAGTGATTCAGAAGGAGACAATAAATGGAAGATAGAAAAAAACAAAAAGATGAGAGGAAAAATTTTTTTGGTGGCTTGGGTGCGGTTGGATGTTAAGGAACCCTAGGATAGGACTAGGATTGGGCTAGCTCTGATACCAAATAATATTGGAGTTAACCCAAACCAAGAATCAAACACGACAAATGTTATTGTTAAACTTTAAATGAGTATAGGGACGACTCTTCACCAACAATAAACATAAACAACAAATGTAAATAGCACATAAAACAGTAAAAGAAATAACACATAAATAGCGAATGAAATAGCGATTGCAGAAAAAGACTAAGCACGAGACAGAAACAATCCTGGAAGGTGTCGGTAGGTGGCTGAAAGCCCACTAGAAGGGGCTGAGGAAGGGTCGGTGACGACTAGAAGGACCCCCAATGAATCTTCAGCGCTAGAGGATGTCAGAGAGCGGGTCGCAGATGGTCAGCGGAGACTGGGGGATGTTGGAGGGGTCCTCAAGACTTGGCAGCCTGTTGGAGGAAGACTAGGAGGTGCGACAGACGAAGGAGGTAGCAGAGGGGGCAGTGCCATCCCGGGAGGGAGGTGTGGCTTGCCTATACCACTGGAGGGAGCCTAGATGAGGTTGAACTGTTGCTAGAGGAACTACGAGTGCGGCAGCGGCAGATAAAGATTTCGAGAGGATGGAACGAAGCTTGGATATACACCATCCGTGAGATACAACCGTAGCACCACTTCACTAAAGGATATAGCTCTCGAATGATGGAGGACGCCAAGAAGAGCACTTAGAACGGAAAATTAACAATAATGACAACTTAAACCCAAGAAGATAACATGCATAAATAAGGGAGGAAAGGGAGACAAAACGGCTAGGAGAGGATGTGAATGAATAAAGCACAGGGGCGGGGGCGGGGGCGGGGGCGGGGGCGGGGGCGGGGGCGGGGGCGGCGGAGCAAATGAATCAGCCACGGGAGAGCAAGCATGATTTTAATATGTTGCACTGATCTGTTCCAGGGGGAAGGCTGGACAAGGCTCTTGTTTTTCCCCGCCCATCGGGCTACAAGCATCCCCGCATCACTAAGTGTATAGCTTACCTAATATTATGAATCAGACACGGAAGAGAAGGCATGATTTTAATACGTTGCACTGATCCGTTCCAGGGGGGAAGGCTGGACAAGGCTCCTGTTTTGCCCCACCCATCGGGCTGCAAGCAGCCCAGCATCACTAAGGGTCTATTTGGGGCAGCTGCAGTTTATTGAATAATCTGCTGAAAAGCTAATTAAAAATAATTTGTTGATAAGCTAGATGCGGTGACTATTATAAAATTTTATTTTTTTTGGAAAAGTCAGACCGCTGCCAGAAAACTGTCACCGCGCCTAAATAAGTGCAATGTGAAAACACTGTTTTCAGCGTTTTGAAAACACATAAGCTGACAAAACACAGTTTACCCAATGAGTTCAGGTGCGTTTTCAAAACGCCACTGCACCCAATAAGCTGCCCCAAACGGACCCTAAGGAAGGAATTAAGACGATGATCAACTGGATTATATTAGAATCTAATTAAGAAAATAATAGATGCATCCGAAGAATGATGAAGAGAGAAACTTTTGATAAGTAGATGTTGTCATAATAAATTATCCATATTTTCATATTACGTCAACAATGTTGTTTTCAGATGTAGGTTGTGTCGAACGCAAAAAATTTGGGTATTGTAGCATTGACCCTGAGTTGGAGAAACTTGATTTGATGTTCATCGGTGTTGTAGCTACAAGTTCTAATGTATGGGCTACCAAGCAAGGCATTCGTCTGAATTTGGATGAGATGCAATAGGTTCATTCAAATGAATTACACGAGGAACGAGCCAATGAGATAGAGCACGTTAAACTCAGTCATGCTAAATATAGTGCACTGCAGAGCCAATAACCTAAGAAAAACTAAGAAGGTTTGCACAAACTTTTTAAATGAACAAATTTCACAATTAGTTACAATTTATACTAGTACGACATCCAGTACTCACACAGCTCACATGTATCCTTCAATGGCACAATTCATTAAGCTATTGGACAGTACTCCAAATACGTTTGAGGACATGTCATCATATTTATTTTCCACAAAACTCCTTGAAGATCCAACAAAGCGGGAGGTTTTTATAACAATGATGTAGGGGTTGAGGATACACTACATCTATTATTTTTTTAATAATCAATCAACTTGAACTTGTTGTAATGATTTATGGTTTGCTTATGCTTGTATTCAATTGAACATCTATTTGAACTATATTTATTTGTGCAATTACTTGTGTATTCGTTGCTCAAATGTAGTTGTTTTTCTATTATAATGCAATATTTCACTTCATTCTCAATTATCCTTCACTCATATATAGTTGTCGTTTTGATCCAATTAATGATTTGTTTGATTTTTTTACATGCATGAAGTATTTGATGGATCCATCCAATGATGAAGCAGTAGAGATAGTACAATGAACAAAAACTTTGGCAATTATAATGTCTCATCAATGAATACTACCAAACCTACCTATGTAAGACCACATACATAACACCCTCCTCAATGGGTGACAAATGGATTGGTGAACTCCTCCAAGGTCATCTAGATGGAATTCATTACATGCTCTGAATGTCCAAACAAATTTTCAGTGATTTGTTGAATGAATTGCAAAAACTTCATGATTTGCATAGATCGTCTAGACTTATATTAAGGAAGTATTGGTCATTACTTTGTACATATTATCACAAAACAAATCAACACACAAGTGAGACTATTAGTAGATATTTTGATATTGAGTTTAATTTGTTGGTAAGATTGTCATCCAAAATAGTCAAAAACATAGATTCGATTTTTGGGCGGACACCAAGAGAAATATGTAATGATTTCAAATACATGTCATTTTTCAAGGTACAAAATATAATTTTTTTTATTTGACATTCATATTTTATTAAAAATAAATTATATGATTAAGCATTCAAACAGGATTATATAGGAGTTATTGATAGCACACATATATTTATGCACATGTTGGGAACAACGACAGATTGTGTGCATTAGTCACTGTGAATCCCTAACACAATATATTACGAGTCTATGACTTCAACATGTGTTTTACCTTCATAATGATTTGATGGGAAAGCAATACTCATGATAATCGTAATTTCAAATTTGTAACTCAGAGAAATGAATACAAATTCTCAATGCCACCTCTCAGTTAGTACAACATTGAAATTATGAAAATTTAATATGATGTGATGTCCTAATAGTGATATTATTCGGGAAAATATTACTTTGTTGATTTTGGATATCCAATGCAAAACGATTTCTTAAAATCTTTTTTTTCCAAATAAGAAGTATCACGTTTCTGATTTCGAACGCAACAGACAAGAGGTTAGAGGTATGAATAAATTATTTAACAAATCATAATGTAATTGAGAGAAAATTCTGTGTATGAAAAAAGAAATGGGTCATACTCTGAAACATCTCAACATATTCCATTAAAAATTTAGTTAAAATAGTTGTAGGAATAGCAGTTTGGCATATTTTTAAAAGCAGCCATTCATCTCGAGATGATGTGGACTTCAGAGTCTTAGAAAAGGATCATATGTGCATACTTGTTGAAGCTTTCAAACATAATACGGGACAATCAATGTTAGAGGAAGATTTGGGAGTTAATCACTTTGAGACACCTGATAAGGAGGGTGTTCAAAAGATGATTCAATAGAGGGAATAAATCATAGATGCTTTAATCGAGTAAAACATGTATTCATGATTTAGAGTGGGTGGGTTAAAAGTGCATTTGGCCTTTAGCTGCATGAAAATTGCATTTCAGGTTGTTACTGTTGTGTACTTTAGACATTTACTTTTTTCTTGAGAGTATTTTTCATCTGTCTTTTTGCAATTTATAATACTTCGTGAATTCTATGATTTTATATATTCTAAAAAAATATTATGAGGTTTTCGTTAAGATTTGCCCGTTTTTTTTATTTTTTTTGTTCTTCCGGATGACCTTTATGTTGCTTTTCTTTTTGACATATCTTAAAGGCAACTAATGATCTTTATGGGCATTTAACATTTTTGCAGTGACTAATTATGTAATTTTTTAAGCAACTCTGAGCTCTTAATTTTTTTTCACTTGTTCTATTGCACATCTACTATTTTCTCGATTAAACGTTTAACTTTGCATTCTTATGACATAAGTTCAAGGTTCTCAAATACTTCGCAATTATAGTATACAATGCTTTGAGTATATCTCAAAACAAAATGCTATTATAGAATATTTTATAGGTGTCCCAGGAATAGAATACCTGACGAACGTAAATTTTTTAGATGGACCGAAGATGATGAGAAATGTACTTCAGATTGTGATCATATTTAGAAAGATACTTTGGAAAAAAAAAATCTCCGCAAGACTTGATCATTTTGACATAAAGACAATTTTATAATAGCATTACTTGTTGTTGTAATTTTTGCTATTCTGTTATTATATATATTATATGCTAAGTGATATATCACACTTGTAGTATATTAAAGGACTTCTGGCTTTTGTTTTAGTTTTCCAAATTTATAGTTATTATTACGATTGAATTTATCATGAAACTATGCACTAATAGCTTACATATACAACAAGGCATAGTTATCTTTTTCTTAAAAACTGGGCAACATAGCAAATCATCAGAACAAACAAATATTTCACCAGCAGCAAATTTCAAAGAGCAGTTGATCAGCTGCTTCTTAAATAATCAGCTGATCAACTGCTTATTCAATATGCTACAACCGCCCCAACCAGACCCAAGTCATCTTCCTCCATTACACCTCTATTTAACCTAAAGAGTTTAAATGAGATGACAGTATTACGTCGGTGCCTAGCCTAAGGGCAATTTTGTCTTTTATTATCCTAAAGGAAATTTAGTCTTTTTTTGTTAATTATTATTTGGTATAAGGCTAAATAGTTTAGGGTTAAGATTATGCATGAGATTGTGTCTGGAGTCTGAAGGTTCGACATTGAGAGGGATATCTCACCTTCGAATTATAGGATTTGGGAGAGCGCTTATCGTCTTGAATTGTAAGTGATTATTTTTTATGTATTTAAGTGTATTGTTTATAATTTCTGCAATAAAATATTTTATTTGCACTAATTTTTTCCAAGCATCGTATCAAGTGATATCAGAGCAATCAATCTAGTGGAAATTGCAGCTGAATTGTGTATAAGTTTATATCAATAGAGCAATTATAGGATCTCGAGCACAAAAGAATTGTGGGAATCAAAATCAAGGTATACAAACGATATAGCCGTGATAGAGCTAGCTAGGAGGTGACAATGGGATCGAAACATGCCTCCATACATCGCGATTCGAGCTAGTTGGAATGATGAGATCCTGGCATATAAGGAACCAACAGTTGCGCAATTCGAGATCTAGCTTGGAAGCACCATCAGGATCATGACTTACACATTTCAACCGCGCGCGTATTCTTCATTCTAGAAAGTAGCATCCAAATCAAAGCTTACACATCTCAAATACTTGCGAATTCTTTGATCTGGGAAGATGAAGCTAGGAACGCGATATACAGGAATTCCATGCGAGTTCCGTTAAAACCCTTGCGATAAAAAATTTTCTCGGGAGTAATGAAGGTTAATAAATTGGAAGCCTTCGAAAAGAAATTGGAGGAATAAAGGAGGCAAATCAGATCTAGGATAGAGGAAAGGTTTTCCACATATAATGAAGGCTTTTCTCCATAGATAATAGTTTTTCTTCCATGAACTTCAGACTCCAGACACAATCTTCAGACTCACACACACACACACACACACACACACACACATATATAGAGCTCTGCTAGGGCTTCCAATGGCGATTTCGGTCGCATTTGATTCTACTGCTCGAAGGAGAGGGGCTCGCAACTCGTTTCGTCGACTCTCGCTCCGTCGGCTAGCGCTGCGTTGGCGTTGGCGCTCGTGTTTTCGTCGCAGATTCGTTTCCCGCGCCTGTGTCGCGCGTCTGCGACTTGGTTTCGACGCTGCGCCTACCTGCTTTTACATCTGCGTCCGGCAGTTACGTTTTCTTCTGTTTCAACGTTGCTTCCTTTTGTTGCGTCTGCGCCCAACAACTTCTCTCCCTGCTGACACTCTTCCTCTGCGTTCAAGCAGGTTAACGCTGACAGCTCTCCTTACTCTCATGGCGCTTCCTTCTTATTTGGTTGAACCAGACAGCCTCATTTGCCCACATGGTAGGTAACCCTCAGATGGAGTCCATAGTGGTCTTCCACTCAAGCTATAAGGATTGTCGCGACGGTATAGGTGATTGTCCTTTTGTTAAGAAGAGAAGTAGAAAAGGTGAAAAAACAGTAATTTTCTTCTCTGACTCAAAAATTTCAACCATGACGGACAAATTCAAGTTTGCTCTTATTGAAAAATTTCAGTGGGGGCACGGGGCACCCACCTATGGAAGTTATCAGAAAGAGTTGATGATCTTAAACTTGTAGGTAAGTGGAAAGTGAGACTCATTGATGAGAGACATGTGTTGATTCAACTAACCGTGGCTGAAGACTATATCTGAATTTTCTCCAAGAAATATCTTAATATCACAGGCAAATTAATGAAGTTACTCAAGTGGTCTCTTGATTTCGACCCAGATCATGAAACTCTCATTGTACCGGTATCGTTTAAACTACCTGATCTCAAGCTGCACTTTTTTCATCATTAGGTTCCTTACTCTATTGGGGTCATCTTTGGGGACCCTATGAAGCTAGATCTACCCTTTCAATTTAAACAGACCTTTTGTGGCTGAATACTTCTGGAAAGAGATATTACTTTACCTGATGTTACTGAAATCTGGCTAGGCACAACTCATAATGGATATTGGCAACAAATTGTAATGGAATACAGACCTCCATATTGTACCTATTATAAGATGTTTGGTCATATCCTTGATAAATTTCACAAGTTCTGCGCTAATTTGAAATCCAAGATTCAAGTGAATAAGGAAGGGTCTAAACCCACTGCTCTAGACATTTTACTTCCACCTGGGGAGGATACTACCAGACAGGAGGTAACTGTTGCCCCTGTGGACTCCCCTCCCATGATACTGCTGCTACTGTTACCGAGATTGACGTGATGTTGGCACCTTCAAACCCCGTAGAAAACAATACTGAATGACTATTATCTACAAATAATAGTGTTCAGACTGATAATCAGGAGAACCTCGCAGCTCACCTTCTTCAGGAAGTATCCGGTGTAGAGGCAACTCATACTTCACATATATCATAACCTATTGTGGGTAATACGGTTGGCAATCCTTCTGCTGCAGCTCTACCACCTCATCAGACTGATTCTTCGGATGAGGAATGACAGGTTTACACTTCCAGGAGGAAGAAGAATGGAGATTTACTTGAGCTCAGGAGTCTTATGAATGATACTTTGGTTACTTCGGGTAATGGTATGCACCTTACCAACTTGTTAGCCGGATCCCTACCGAGAACTAGAGCCAGAGGCAGGACCAGATTGGGATGACCTTCACTTTTTCAGCGCCCTATTAGTTTTGGGTTTTTTTATTTTTATATGTACTTTTTTTTTACTTTTTTGTGTGTGTTATACCATGTGGGTGGCTATTTTTGGGCCCACACATACAGCTTATCTATATCTTTTCTCTTTAATAAATTAGCCCTTGGGCTTTTTTGTATATATATATATATATATATATATATATATATATATATATATATATATATATATATATATATATATATATATATATATATATATATATATATATATATATATATATATATATATATATATATATATATATGTATGTAGGCATATATATGTATGTAGGTATGTATATGTATGTATCTGTATTATTAAATTACATTAAAACTCATTAAATTTAATATTATCTAAAATATTTAATAAACAATTAGAGCTTAAATAAATCAAATCCTAATCTTTCTGGCTGTCGCCACCCTTCACCCAATCAAAAACTGAAATTTCTTTCTTGAACCTTGATTTAATTAAACCTTATTATTAATAATTAATAATTAATAATATATTAAATTCCTAAATTTATCATTTAAACTCTTAACTATTTCGGTCTCCCTAAAGCTTGGCCCGACCTAGACAAATTTCTTCTTCCCTTCTCTTTCGGCGCAAGACCTCCTCTGAATGCGAGATTCAAGTCGAGAGCTGGACTCCCTCCCGCACAAGCATCTCTGCTATTGTGACCGACGTCGTCTCTTCCACAAGCTGCACTGAATCTCCTCCCCCGCAATGAAGACGATGTCTCACGCCACAGCTAGGGTTGGCCGGCCTCTTCTTCCCTACCCTTCTTCTTCTCATTCGATTTCCTCTAAGCTCAGCTCGTCATCTACTTTCACACTGAATGTCTGCTCGAAGAACGACGATATCATGAGAGTGTCTTTTCCTTGATCAGTCAAACACCAGTTGTGGACCTGCTCAACCTTTGCACCAGAAGCCGCTCAGTGCTACAGATAAGTCGTTTGTGACATTTTATAGGCGAACAAAGCTCCTTAGCTTCTAACCCTTATGCTTCATCTTTCATTTCTTCGGCTACCCGACTCCTCACCTTCTTTTGGAGCCTTCAAGGCAAATGTCTACCCGAATGTCTATTATATGTGTGTGTGTTTATATATATGTGTGTGTGTCTATATATATATATATATATATATATATAAAAAGATTGGTCAAAGGCTATTATACGAGCCTCCGGACCAACTTCATATATGTGAGAATTTCATCCCGCACATAGGCGGGATCGAGCCCATGATCTCAGGGGCCTTACAAACTCAGCCCACCAAAGAGTCGTGGTAGGCGGCACATATATATATATATATACACACACACACAGAGAGAGAGAGAGAGAGAGAGAGAGAGAGAGAGAGGAACTTTAATATCAATATGCTTCTGATCTAAATCAGTAAAATTTAGTACTATCTCAAAAAAGAAACAATGATAATAATTCCATTAGCTCACAATTTAAGCGTCGTAGATTTAAATTGATTCACATGGCCACTGCAATAAATAAGGTTTGAAAAACATCCTTTTATCTTTTCCAAATGATGACATGAATATAGACATTGTTGCACCTGTGACTAACCATATAAATAAAAGGCATTATTAATTGCATACAAGATAGGAAAATCAATTCTTTGATTTATCATGCCAGAATAATCACAGGTCTTATTACTTGGACTCTTTTGCACTTCTCTTTTTTTTTTTTTTTTTTTGTGTAATTAAGCGTTTGTTTTAGCAATATACTTTATCTTCTGCACTTAATTACTAAGAAAATTAAGTTTATGTTTTCGTTGTTTCAAAAGCTGGAATAGCTTGAGTAAAAGTATATTTTTGCTTCGCTCATTTCCATACCTATAAACATTTATCTTAGGCTTTAAAATTTAAATTTCTCCTTGAATGTTTGAATGAAAACTTTATCAGAAAAAAATTGATAAAATGATGCCATTGGTTTCAAGTTTTTATCAGTTCTGGGCATAGAGCACATGTATGATTTCAATGTCTATTAAATTTAAAAACATTGTCAATCTCTCTAGGGTTAAGTAGATCCTAAAAAAAAAATATCGATTTGCTTGGAGAAGCACATACACAAAAATTAACCTTGTTAAATTAAAATTTCCAATTTCATGTTCTGAAAGAAAAGATTTCTGAAGTTGGCTGCAACAATCAAAAACATTATAGAAAATTAAGGCCAAATTTTGATTAAATGAATATTTATTTAGATGCAAGCCAATTAAAAATTGCATCCTCACGGCCGAAATTTTATTCTTATCAAATACATAATAAATTTTTCTGTCAACTCACTTTGTGTCAATATTGGGTGATAAGGAGATCTATGAAAAAAATCAAGAATGCAAGCGAATCTTCTGAACTGTCTAAGACTTTTATTTTTTTCCAAGTTACAGTAACAGATATATGAATGATTTCAATTTTGTCTCCAGCAAACTAACATGCTGTGTTTTCTAAAACTCTATGCTCACTTAAGATGTCCATAAAACTCAGCTGTTGTGTTTGCAGGACATTTGAATTGTCTTATTAAATTTGATTACATTTTGAAAAAATTGAAAGTAATGATATAAATTCCATTCAGAACATAGAATAAAAATGGTGGCCTGCATCAATTACTCATCTTGTCTTGGCATGAAATTCTCCTTTTACATAAACACAGTTTTGAATACTAAGCCACATATAGGGAATAATCTAAGCTCGTAAAACAGATTGAAGAATTCATTATAAAGCTGGATGATGGATGTGTAATCAAAAAAAGGCTTTGAAATTCCCCACTTCGCTATATAGTGTTGAAGAATCTGGAAGAAGAGAAAGTTCATAATTGATGAGGACAAAAAAAATTGTATGATCAAGTTTTCAGCATTAAGAAATATTGCCTCCAATGTAAGGGTCTATTTGGGGCAGCTATAGCTTTTTATAAAAATAATCATAAATTTGTTACAGGAAAAGTAATTTTCTTAAGGGCTGTGATAATTATTAGAAGTATTTTTTTTAAAAAAAAATTATATAGCAGCTTTCTCGAAAGCTACTGCGTTTTGGTAGATTTGATTATCAAATGCAATTGCCCTCCACAGAAAGTTCTGAAAAAAGGCAAGAAAGCAAAAGCTAAACAGATAATAGGCAGCCATTTTCAAAAAAAGAAAAAATTTGAGAAAGCTGTCCAAAACAGACCAAGTTTTTTGTCATTTCCTCCGTCACAAGGATAATTAAGCTAGGAACTATAATATCAAACTTAAGATTTTATGCACGTAAATAAAGTTTAACAGATAATTTGTTGCACAAGGAAATATAGTATCATCAAAAGTTCGATAAAACGCTATTAAATAGTAAAATTGCCTGAATTTTGCTTTACTAGGTGTGTTTCAGAAAAAAGTATGGTGTTTTACATCTTTGGGTGTTCTTTTCTTTTTCTTTTTTTTTCATTTTACCTTGTTTTTTAGGGTAATCTTCACAAAAATATTGAATCTACATACAAATTTCATCATACGAAAGACGGTTTTTGCACATCTATGCAGACTCCTAAATTTTAACAAGTTTGCAATAAATGTCTACTCAAGGGTATTTCATAGGTTTCTTCCATGTGTAGTTATTCTTGCATCTATTACCACATTGTAAATATACATGATTTCAACGGCACGTACATAATTTTCCTTAATTTATTTTTGCAGTTATTATTACTGTTGTGCAGAATCACAAAGATTCAATAAGCAACAGATGTGTAGTTTGTAAACAACACTTACAAAATCAGTGATATACTCCACAACAATGTCCTCAACAAGTGCAACTGTTTCTGGAAGGGGCTGCAAAAAAAATCAGTAAGCTATAAGCATTGTGCAAACACTATTTAATAAAGATAATCAGATGATAGAAAAAATTAACAATTAGTTTTTTAAAAAAACATTACTGCTAACAAAACAATTAAGATCACAATATAGTGCCTTATATTTATCTCCCACGTGGGGCTAGGGATCAACATAAATGAAAGAAATGGCAAGAGTTATACAACCGATAGTCAAACAAAGAGCATCACAATATAGTGCCTTATATTTATCTCCCACGTGGGGCTAGGGATCAACATAAATGAAAGAAATGGCAAGAGTTATACAACCGATAGTCAAACAAAGAGCATGGCACAACAACATCAAGAATTTAAATCACATCAGCATCCCCAATTTTAAAGCATGAAGCTAGCTTGGTCATTCTCTATTTGAATACATTCTTCCTTCTATAGTTTAGTTAAAGTTGTCAAGATTCATGAAGAAATTAATGTATTTTGCTGTTTTTTTTTAGATAAACAGCTATTGCACTCTCTTTTTATTATTGTTGGATGAATCTTGAACTTCGCTCATTTTTTTATCTCCTCTAAATAATACAAAAGATTTGCTCATTTTTTCATCTCCTCTAAATGCACAATTAATTACATCGTTGATTTTATCCATTGTATCATAAATATAACACATTGCAAGTCATTTGTCATTATATACTAATCTTAACATCTTCAAAATTGGAATTTCAACATTCAAAGTGTAAGTGACTTCATTCAAAAAATTAGATTTAAGGATGATCTCGGACTTGTTTTTCCTTTAAAATAAACACTAAATCTAGACTTATTCCAATCTTTTGAAACAAACATATGCTTTAAATTTTCTATTTTACTTATATATGCTGGTAAGAGTAAAAATGAAGTTGCCAAAAAAGTGACGTCTGACCTTACCAATTCAGCACTAGTATATGTCTCATCATGTTAAGGAAAAGTCCATGATTACACACACACATTACACACACACACACACATTACACACACACACACACAAACACACATATATATATATCCAGTTAACTCTAAAGCTTTTTGATAGTATTTTTCACCGTACTCATCTTTGCAATATCCTCTAACATAAGATCAATACAATGTGTTGTCAATAGTGTCCAATATATGTGCGTCTTTTTTTCCATTAGCATTTAACATAAATATATAATTTTTTTTGTTGAAATTCTTTAATTTAAAAAAAGATAACATATATCTACATTTAGTTATAATAAAATAAAATACAAACTTGCAACATAACTAGAATGATTATCTGTAACCAATTGAAGCACTTTTTTTTTCCAATTTTCTCTCTATGCATCAAAGAGTTCAAACAGTTTCACCACAATTTTTGAATATTTCGATGCATCTATGAATTCTAATAATACAGTGCTTGAAGATGAATTAACTAAAAAATTAATTATAGATTGTTATTTGCGATCAGTACGTCTATCGGACATAAGAGTGCATCACTTCTCTTCCCAATTTTTTTTATGATCTTCCAAATCATTCATAATTGACTGTAATTTCTTTTCAAATAAAAGAATTCTTAACTTATGAAAAGAAGTTGGTCGAAGACCCAGTCCATATTGTCTGATTGCCTCAACAATGTGATCAAAACTCTCCAACGTCAGTGCATTGAACTAAAATTCATTCTAAATAAAAATACTGAGTAATATATTATATAGTTCTTTTTCTGATGCTCTTATCCACATTTTTTTTTATTCTCATATGCCTCATATATTTTCTTCTAGTAACTTCACTTTTCGGTTCCTTAATAAAGGAAATTATGCGTTGAACTTTTCATTTTAGGATGCATTTGTTTCGGTTTTTTGGCCCAAGTTCAAAACCTGAACTGGGATTTAGAGTGTTTGGATCGAACTTTTCACCACTCCCGTTCCAAACCCGTGGTTACCATCTGTTAAAACGCGAACGCAGCTGACATTCCACTTTTTATTTTCTTGCTTACCCTTGTCACCTCGTTCTTGAAACAGCCCCCACCCACAGTCCCCTAGCTTCATTTGTGACCCCTTTTCGTCAAATAATCGCAAGAAAGGCTACATCCATCGCGATTCTATGTCACCGCATCCTGTTTTACCCAAGGTAGCATCCCTCACAATTCCTGCCATAGCTTCATTGTCTTATCCCTTCTTTCACCTCTCTCTCTCTCTCTCTCTCTCTCTCTCTCTCTCTCTCAGCCCTCTTTCTCTTTCTGATTATGTGTTCTTTTACTTCATTCCAGTGATTTGGTTGATTGGTTGGTGTTGGGGAGGTTGGTCTTTTCAATTTCAAGCCTAGTGGCATACCTGTCCCCCTTGAAGTACATAATCAGGCAAGCTCATTGTTTTATTAGTCTTTCTTGTAATTATACTTTTATTTTTGCTCGTTTGTTGTACATGGAAGATCAAAGCAAAAATGTGTCGTGTAGTCATCTTGCTAAATCAGAATGTTTTCAAATAGCAGCTCATTTTTTGTACATAAAAGATCAAAATCAAATATAGCATAATCTTGATTTGTGGACATGCTAAAAGGCATCACACGCCAATTGCAGCTTAATGGCTGAGTAAACCATATGCATGACGTGTCAAATCATTGAAAGTAAGATTGTTCGCATGTTCTCCAGGAAACAGGTTGAACTCTTGAATCTAATGTCATTGAATGACGCCCAAACAAAGTATTAGATGAATTCAAAAAATATTTTGCCTTTTAGAAGTGTGCAGCCAATTCAAGACTTTGCTATTCTTTTGAAATTTTCAACTTTCTTTTCAACTAAAATTCAAATTTGTCAACCTACGCATGCTTTTGAGTTGGTTGCCCTACATACCTAGCACTCAATAGAAAGAAAATGAACTTTTGATATTCATAAAAACTTTTCAAAATTCAGTTGAAAGCAAAGTAGTCAGTAAATTCCTTGGTTGCCGACAATGCTAGAGAAATCGAGGTCAGCCTCCTTGTGCGAGAGAGAGATTGTTGGATTTTGTGGATGAAGAAGAAGATTGTAACAATGAGTAATGGAGTGATAGTTTTGTGGTTTCATTGAAGTTTTAGGTGTTACATTTTGCTAAACATTTGGAATTTAAATGTTAGATTTGTAAATTCATAGGAATTGTGTGGTATGTATGTAAAGCTCATAACAAAATGCCCAGTTGGATCTCAAAGAATAGCAATAATTTTGCAAGTTGTACTTTCATATGTATCAATGTGATATCTATCGTTTGCCCAGGACATGAACTACATGATATAATTACGCTAACTTTGTAAATTCATAGGAATTGTGCGGCATGCATGTAAAGCTTCATAAAAGAAGTCATCCTTCTCTTTAATGTTCGATAATAATTAAGCTGAAATATTTAATTTATCTTTTATGTTTATACTTGTGATATTTTCTCATATTTTTTGTTAGATTGATGTAATGAACTTTGATTTTCTTAATTATTTCTATTTGTTCTTGAAAATTTTGAAGAATATTAATTATTATCTATAATTGAAATATTTAAAAATATATATCAACCAGTTAGATATAATAACAAATGAGCAACACAAGAGAGCACATCATCCGCTTCATGAGAAAAAGAAACAAAAATGATTTTTTTTTACATTTGTTTGAAAGAGATTAAATTAGAGAATATACCAACACATTTCAGCATAGAAAGTTGACGGAACATTATTAAAAACTTTCAAAAGAGAACTGGAAAATTAAATGACCGAACTCAATTAAAGAATAAATGGAACCAGTTAAAAAAAAATTGCAAAATATGGAAAGAGCTAAAGATGATCTAGTGGGTTTGGTTGGGACCAACTAAAAACACCATAATGCATTGGCAGATTGGTGGAAGGAGAAGTCAGAGGTGAAATAAATTTTAAAACATTTTTATTTCTATTTCATTTAAACGTAAAATTATTAGACAAATTTTCCTTTGATTATATGAATGGCCAATTGTGTCAAATACTAAGAAATTTAGGTTTGGTAAAATCGAACATGAGCTAGCTTGATCTCATGTTTAATAGCGTTGTTGCGGCTGGTGAACATGTCTGGACTCCTCAAGGTTTGCAAGAACATGAAAAGCCCAATGGATCATATTCAAAGGTCATCACATGACATAAATAAACATAATGAATCTAATTATACTAAAACTCTGCCTTCTTTAAAGCAAGGGCAAATCGTAGTAAAAAAGTTAGTCATGCATATCTAAGAAGTCAAATGCTATAATTAGTTACAACATGCACAAACTTATCTTCTGAGGCATGCATCGTGCAACCATCTTCATCTATTCCTGTTGTAATAAAAATATTAGAACAAACAACAGAAGTTTATCAAGATATTCTCTTATATCTATACTCAATGCAGCTACTTAAGGATCCTGTCAAGTAGGAGTTTTTCATATCCTGTATCTACGAGAATGGTTCATTACTTGTGCTTCTTCTAAAAAATCACAATGACTAATTCATATTAGTTATGTGTTTTGAGCGGAGTACACTTGATAATTTTTGTAGACAACTACTTTTCATGTTTGACTTTTTTGGTAAAACAATTACTCATGATGTTAGTTCTTTTGAAGATATTTTCTAGTAGAATATTTATTTTTAATATTGGCATTTGTGATGTGTCATCTCATTTGATACGGTAATATTTTATTCTACTTGTGATACTTGTGATGAGCTCATGATATTTTTTGTTGTGAAGTTAGTACTTGTGGCATCTTGTATTGTGATGTTTGTACTTGGGATATCTTGTGTTGTGGTGTAAATATTTGTGATATTTTCTGTTATGATGCTTATACTTGTGATATATTGTGTTGAAATGTTAGTGCTGTCATATATTGTGTTGTGATGTTATACTGGTGCTATATTACGTCATGATATTATACTTGTGATATCATTTGATGTTACATTAATACTTGTGTTATTATATTCTCAAATATATCATGTGTAATATTTATTGTGCAACAATATTTATAATATTTACAGCAATGAATCCTAATGAAAGAGAACATAGAAAATGTTGCAAAAAAAGATTATTGCAACAGCCATATGTGTGCTGACTGATAACTATGATTCATACATGTCTTACACTCAATGCATGATGTAAACATTTACAGGGGGACAAGTGGATAAATAAACTGCTTAGGAGTCATCCAATGAGATTTCATAATATGTTTCATATGAATCAAGCAATTTTTATTGATCTTTTAAATGAACCGTACACTAGTCATGATTTCATGGCTCTTCAAAAAAATAACTTCAATGGAGGTATTAACTATAACACTATATTTCATCTCATTATGAATCTACAAGTGTAGCTTGTGAGAGATTTCAAAACTCATCTAAAATCACAGGTAGATGTTTTTCTATTGATTTGAATGTTTTGATATGTATGGCTTCTGAAGTTCAAACCTGAAGATCCAACTTCCTGAAATATTCCTAGAGAATATCATGTGATCATCGATATATGTCATACATCAAGGTATATTGAAATCATTGTTATTTTTCAAAAATTTAAAGAACTTTGAATTTTAATCTGATTATGATGTGATATAATATTATATTGGTGTTATTAATGGGGCACATGTTAGATGCACGTGTACCAAATATTAATAAGGTTTCATATATTGAAAGTTGTGGTTCACCTACACAGAATATAATGACAGCATGCAACTTTAATATCTGATTTAATTTTGACATGATTGGTTGAGAGGGCAGTGCTCATGATAGTCAAATCTTCAAATTTGGAACACAATCTCAACCGCATAACTTTCTCTTTCCGCATCAAGGTTTGTTGACTCTCAAGTAAGCATTATATTAATTTTTAATAGAGTAACTATTGACTATTTTAACAGAAAAATATTAATTAATGGATGTTGGATATTTATTACAATAAGGATTTCTTAAGCCATTTTCCATCACTAAATATCACATATCAGACTTCGAAAGAGCTTAGTCAAATTGTGTGGGGAATAAAAGAGATTTAATAAGCATTGCTCATCATTATAAGATATGATTGAGAGAGTTTTTAGTTTGAAAGAAAAAATTGATAATTCTACGAGATATACCTACATATTCTTTTGAAAAATAGGTTAAAATTATCGTTGTTGTAATTACAAACGGTGTCTGCATTCACGTTTTAGTGTTGACTTCACAAGTGCAGATGAGAACGAATTAATGTCTTCTGAAACATATGAATATCGATAGAGGCAATCGATGATAGATATTGTCAACCCTTATATAGGCGATGGAGAAGATGTTGATGAGATGACCAAGTTACAAGAGCAAATCATTGATGCTTTAGTTAATGGTTGATTTAGTATTATATAGTTCAAGTACTATAATTGGTAGATAATTGAAATGCTAATTGTGCTTATATATTATTTATATGTTATGTTCTTTAATTTTAGTTGAACTTTTATGCGTTATGTGAGAAATGGAAAAGTTTATGGCAGCTTGAAATTGTGGTTTCGCAAATAGAATTTGCTTAGTTGTCAGTCATGGACAGCCAATTTGCTTCGCTTATTCCTCTAAATTATTATTTTGCATGGGATGGGCTAGATTATTATTTGGTTGTGAGAATGTTGTGGTTATTAGTTAGTCATTGTTTAGTGTAGTGGACAAGGCTGCTATTCCATTATATGATATTAGGTAAGTGTAAATAAATAGGTTCTTGTCTAAACCAAGTCGCCCAGGTTCATTGAATGGTCAAATCACTTTATCTCTTTATAATTATCCCTTGCAACTCTTGGTTCTACAATTAAACTTTGAGTTTACTTTTGTACTTTGTTTGTTTAATATAATACAGTTAAATACAAGAATTACATACACCTATAAAAACTATGAATTCTATATAATATGAGAAAAGGGGTAATGCCGACATTTATCTATAGGCGACACATTCAAAACTAATTTTTTCAAACAGAACAATTGGACGCAAGGTTCTAAACAGCAGATTATCCATGGCAACTTTTGAACTTAGATTTCATACAGTCATAGCCTGTCCCAAACGTGCCTTTAGATATGTTATTACACTCTAATCCAAAGCTTGATTCAAATCCACTTTTATCACAGTATAAGGGTGGTTGAATATTTGTTTATTAAATTATATCAACCCCTTCTCTTGTCATTCATAAATAAATTCTTTTTTTATTTCGGTACTCTTTCTTGATAAGCAAGCAACTCATCACATACGTTCGAATGTACTTTCTTACACTTGACAACATTACTCCTTTTTTTATGTATTAAAAGGACCAATTAAGTGGTCCATGGTTTGAGATATGCTCCCATTTATCTCCCTAGCACAATAAATACATATATGACATAAAGTGTTCGATTCAATTTTTAATTTTGTATATTTCCAAGTTATATCTTTCCTCCTTACGTTTGAATTAGTCATACCTAAGTTATTTTTTCATACACAAACAATTTATATATTTTACACTCATTCAAATATGATATGAAATAGATGAATAAAGAAAATAACATAAGATATTTACTTGCAAGCTAGTGGTGGGTTTGATCAAATGGTGGGTTTCGTGAGGCGGGATCGACAATGCCCTCGGTATCTTACATCCTTGCTCTCGAATAAAATTGATTTTTTTTTCTAAAGATGTAATGAATTAAATATACCTACTATCTTAATATGAAGTTCTCGTTCACATGTATTCTCCACACACGCAGGCATGCGCACGCACACACATGCATATATATATATATATATATATATATATATATATATATATATATATATATATATATATATATATATATATATATATATANTATATATATATATATATATATATATATATATATATATATATATATATATATATATATATATATATATATATATATATTGAAAATCCCAAAGGCTAATATATTAAAAAAAAAAAAAAGGCAAAGATATGTTGTATGAGATGGCACAAAAAGGCATCCTACCCACACGGTATACAACACACACAAAAGTCTCAAAAAAGAAAATACATGTATACCCAAAAAACCAAAATTGCGAGATCGCAGAATCAAGTTGATAGGGAACGACCCACTTTAGTCCTACCTCTGTCTCTAGTTCTAGGAACAGAACCAGCTAACAAATTATTGTGTTTTGTCTCATTACCCGAAGTAATCAATGTACAATCCCTTAAGTTCCTGAGCTCAAGTAGGCCCTTCTTCTTCCTCCTGGATATGTAAACATGTCATTCCTCATCTGAACATTAGCTCATCTGATCAGTGTGTTGGTTGACAGATTGCTGAGCATGTATAATATGACGAGCCTCTTGCGCCTGACTAATAATAAAAACTTGCTCGGTCTAATGAGGTGGTAGAGCCGCAATAAAAAGATTGTCACCCGTTGCAGCAATGGTAGGTTCTAGGATATGTGAAGTATGAATTGTCTCCTCTGCACCTGAGGCTTCCTAAATATGAGGAGCTTCAAAATTCTCCTGATTATCTGACCGAACATTATACTTTGTAAATAAAGTTCCTTCAGTATGGTCTTCATAAAGGTTTGAAGTTGTAGGTTGCCCAGCTAAACCATCCGGCAATACGTTAATCGCAGAAACAGAAACAGTATTGTCATGGGGGATCTCCGGTAGTTGGAAGGAGAGCTAATAGCGTTTCAACCAAAGTTTTAATAGCCCGTGGATTGCCCTCAGGGGTGGAGGGAGAGGTGTGAGTTGGGGTAGAGGGCCCAATAACATCTTTACTCTAAGGTTTTAAATGAGGGTGCAAATGATGACATTTAGAGTGAGAGTGTCCAAACATACGACAATGAGTGCAGTAAAGTGGGAACTGTTCGAGTTCCACCCGCTGCCAAAAACCCCGGTGCTGTGAGCCAATCCAAATCTCCCCCGAAAAATGTAGAGTAATGTCATGTTCAATCAAAACTCTGACTTCAGAAGGTCGACTCAAATTAACTGTAAGAATCTTAGTTTAGAGGGGTTTACCATAAACCATAGCTAAGGAGTAGAGAAGCTCATGATTAAAGAGATGGAATTTCAGACCCGGCAAGCGTAGCCATACAAGAATGGTAGAGGTTCGGTGTGAGGGTCAAAATCGACTGTCCATTTTAAACTTTCATCACGCATTTATCAATTTGAATGAGTCTTCTCGCAAACAAATGGGCATAATCTTCTTCATATAATAATTATATAAGAATATGTCTACCGTCCAGTTTACCAACCTACCATCCTCCTTTCAGTCGCATTTGCTCAAAATCTTTTCAACTTAGCTCGAGTTTGGGTTTCCATAGAGGAACTTACCAACTAAAATCAGCCAGCAAGATGAAGCTAAGGTGGAGATCTCGTCCTCAGAGAGAAAGATTGCAGGCTTACCATTTTTATGGGATGTTTTTTGAGATTTATGTGAAGTACTCATGTGATTCTAGAGAATACGGCAATAATTGAATGTTATATTCACAAACAACGGCCTGTAATTATTAAGAATAGAATTTATCACATTTGATTCAAATTCTTATAATATAAAGAGAATTATGATTATAAAGGTTTTCTTTTATTATGAATGAAAAGGGCATTTACATACACACCACCCAATTCCCATGTAAATACATATCTAACATCTAAACTTTACTTTTTTACATTTATTTACTTTTTTACATTTATACCACCCAAAGTTTTTATAGAAAAATTAATATAATCTTGAAATAAATTCAAGGTTAGAATAAAATCATGAATTAAATGAATGATGGTTAATATTCAACTAAAATATAATCTATTAAAAAAACAGGGCATTTAAATATCACATGCATATTTACAGACATACCACCCTTCTAATAACGGATTTTTACATACATACCACCCTTCAATTTACACAAGATGATAGGAATTGAGTGGTATGTATGAAAATCTTCCTAGTAAAGGAATTATTTTAGTTCATTAATTTACGTCTTGATAACACGCCGATTGAAATTTGTCGAATTAAAACCAAAAAATATGTGGCATTTACATACATAACACCATTCTCCGATGTCAAAGCCCTTGAGTCCTCACAAATGATTGAAATGCATACTGCAATGGAAGTGTTTGTCATCTGCATCTATGGTGGAACCTTCTGTCGATGCGATCAAAGGTTCTACCACCATGGCCGAAGGACTAAGTGTCTAAAACCAGTGTCTCCTACAGTCAAAGCTTCTACTGTCTGCGTCAAAAGTCGAAGGTTGAAGGTTGAAGGTACTCCTTGTCTAATTTACTCCAGTGGCTTGATCCATCGAACGGAAGACTAAAATATAAGGTTTTATTTTCCTCGCTCTTTCACTAGATCGAGTCGGTCCTTTAATCGAGCTTTGAAGGGTGATTCAATGCAAACCGTGTGCTTTGCACATTAGAACTGCAATACAGTGGAGTGACGTAGGCGATGCCCATTACGCTTCACGCCATATGCGGAGCGTGATTACATACACGCTTTTAAAAACATTCATCATGAGTAGCACTTAGATTTCATTTTTCTCCCTAGGATTGATAATCTAGGAAACTAGATATTAACCATGTTATGTAATTAATTTAATCTTGTGGAATAGTGATGTTTAACTTTCTACACTTCATTTAATTTCAATCTAACCAGTTAATCTATTAAAAGTTATGGTGGTCCATGTTAAGTTAAAGCATACTCTCTTAGAAGAATAGGAATATTGTTGCTAGGATAGTGTAATCACAAAGGGAGACATGGAATCCGGAGAATTTTTGCATGTTTTAGGAAACTAAATTGTAATATAAAATCCCAAGAGTTTTTATGATCTTGAAAATGGCTAAGGATAAAACATGCTCCTGATTGTCACTAATAACTGAATCACTTTGTTAAATCTAATTTTCCTAGGTCAGTTCAGGGGAGAATATTTCACTTGAAAGAAAACTCTACGTTTTCTACTTAGGATTCTATTTCTTTGCAAATATTAGGATTAGTCACTTTCAAACTCCCAAAATTTTAACTCTTCAAACTAAACTTAAGACTAGTAAGCTAGAATATTTACCCATTGTGGAAATTAACAATTTCGATGCACGGACTCAAATCTATATATTACTTGAGGAATACGTATATTTACATGGTTGACGTGCGTCATTTCACAGCATCGCGACATCATCTATCTAATCATAAAAAATAATCATAGTGGGAAAGTAAAATAAAACTATAATGGTGAAACCAACTTCAAAAGGGTAAGAAAAATAAATAAATAGTGAATTTACATTCACGCTTAAAATATTGTCTAACAATAGAAGAAAGACTTGCTAAAACCTATTTGTTTTAAGCATGAAATGCATGGAAATCACCCTTTCAAGTGCTAACTTTGTGAAAAATCTTCGGACAGGAATGTTGACAATCTCATCTCAAGAATAAATCTAAATTAGATGGATAAACATGCATTTTTGAGTTTCAGCATATAGAAGCAATAAATTTGAAAATAAATGATATTTCAAGCCTTGCACTAAATCTTATTTAATAGAATAGAACAACAAATGGCTTGTGTAAATAAAAAAAACTATAAATCAGGATTAGATAAACCTACATTGGGATCATCTCCAAAGCCATACATCATGTGCTGCACTGCATAAAAAGAAAACACAAAAGAATAAAGTAATTAATTTATTTTAAAAAAAGATATTAACAATTAAAACAAAACATATATATCTGAAAACATTTGCAGCTAATTGAGAAGCATCTGAAAATAGCTAGTAATCTTCATGTAACATGCCAAGATCCATGCTTAAGAGAGGAAATGATCGAAAGATCAATGGGCTTTCTCCATATGGCACTAAAAGATATATACTTGGCGAAATGCTAGAAAAGCCAGAGATGTCTAGAAGAAGAGATGCAGAAGAAAAATTTCAAATCAAGGTAAAATGGTCTGATGTAAAGCATCAAATGCACTGTCATTGTAAGAAACATGGGCTAGCTTGTATTGTTATTTTATATTTGAGTAACTTCAAGAAATGCTTTCACTAATGCACATCAAATCATGCTAAATACTCTAAAGGGAAGGAGAAAAAGTTATATGAATCATATCATATGTAGATATTTCTGGCTTCAAGAGAAATGTTGCAATTGCAACTGGCCTAATATGACCTTAGAATAAGGAATACCATCAATTACTTCCATGAAATTCACTTTTCCATTGACGATAGGTCCTTATTCCAAGTCTAAAGCTTGAAATGAACTTTTGTGATTTCACCTGGCCTACTATGTCATTTATTATATGCTTTGGTGTGTAACTTCTGGGTGGATTTTGGTTTTATTATTTGTACCGAAATTTGGAATTGGTTAATGGTTATATCTTCGGACTTTGAGTGGTGGAGACTTGGAATTATCGTTAGAAGTTTTGAATTGTTGTTGGGCTATTTCTTTGCCAATTGGGGCAGTTTCTCGTCTTTTAGGTTTTTCCGTAATTTGTTTTTGAAGCATGGGATTTCCAGGATAGGCATAAGCTGCTTCGGGTTAATGGCACTATAGATCATGTGGTCCCAAGCAAACAACCAGTGGGAGGGCGAATTTATGTGCAAGCTATTTAAAGTTAAAAACTATATTATAGCTTTGCTTAGGAGTGAAACCCTAACCTATGGTTTTCTACATCATAATAGTATTCAAGCTTAAGGTTGAGTCATCATGTCAACTACAATTAAGATTTTAATAGGATCAGTCAGAAAATTTTAATTAATGATGAAACTTAAATAGAGTTTGATAAACCACGGTTCTAATCCATGACAACATGATAATCTTAAAGTTCAAAGTTACATTCCAACATTTAATGAGAGATATGATCTTAGAAAATTTCAAGGTGCATCAAAGTATTTAGAACACATCTCTAAATCCTATCATTAATTTGATTTCGAAGAAATTTTTTGAACCAAATTTAGGGAGATGTGCTCAATTATTTTGGTAAAGAGTTTCTAGTAAAATAATATCACCATGAATAACCTCGAAACATACACTAAATGAGAAATATTTAAAATTTGATGAATGACGGGATGAAATGCATACTCAATTCCAGAGTTGTAAACAAAATTGCTCCAGCACGTTTAAATATTATATAAATTTTACAAGCCATGTAGCTACATAAGATTTAACTTTGGACGATTTTCCTATCACAATTATATTCATTCAAGGTCTTATGTGAGCACATAAGAATGAACAAGGGCATAATTTACCAAAAATACTATCAAAGACTTTGAGTTTCAACATTAAGCACTGAGGCAAATTATGGGCATTATAACGAGATGGCTTTCCTTGGACTATTTTGCAATCACTACTTATTTCATTGAAACTCTTATGCACAAATCTAAGAATGAACAAAGCTATAACTGACCAAATGTACTATCAAAAATTTTATCTAAATATTTAAGCAACAAATGAAATTACAGGTATTATAGTAGAAATGTTGCAATAGTGTTCATTCCCAAGGAAAATTTAAAAATATCTCATCTAAAGACAATTGAAAATGCCCCAATGCAAGAATCATGAATAGTTGAATTTAATTTTATTGAAGAAACAGTAGTTCACAAATATTCATTAGAGGATGTTTTAAATGAGCAAAAATGATTTGTAAATAAAATATGAATCTAAATCTGATAATTTTGAATTTAAATCTGCATCTGCAATCGAGCATAAGATCATATCTGAATATGAATTCTAATCAAAACTGAACCTTTATCTATATGATGAAAAAGCAATCAGATATGATGTAGTTAATTAATTATATCCGTAAATCTAGAAAAGCAAGTTTGGATAAATTATCTGTTAATATTATTCCAATGTTAGATAATCAGACCGAAGATGACTTCATTTTGTTCATGGTTTAATAGCATATTAATTCATAAAAAAAACCACATGGCAAAGACAAAGTGAAGTTAATATTTCAAGCGTTTGTTAAAAACAGTAGCATTAAAAGAAACCTAAAAATTAAAATTTTTATATTGTTTGTCAACCCTAAAAGTGCATCATTCATCACAACTAATTTTAAGCCATTTAGATTACTTTTCTTCCGAGAGGTCATCTATCCATAAACATCATAATTATGTGATTTGTTTACCTGGAATTGCATTAGCATTTCTTCTCTTGGATCTAATTACAAGTTATTATTAGTTGTTTGTAGAATGCATGTTAGTACTTTAGCCATTTTATTCCTTCTCTCATATCAAATTAGTTATATGCATAGTCATTAGCACAGCCTATGCATGACTTGCATGAGGATGGTTACAAAAAACAAGCTAATAATTAAGACAACTGCATGCTTAAGTTGATGTGAACATGAGGCAAATGGATTTTTAAGTTTGGCAATAACATCTTGATGCCTTGGGAATCTTCAATAAATTGAATGCACTCAAGGCAAAATCATTTAAATTTTGCACAAATTTATTTTTTGTAAAATATTATATCAATATAGTTTGTTGCTTGATCTTATTTCATAAACTTGCAATTAATTCCTTGAAATTTTAACTGTTCCTAGTTAGTCTACATTCTATCATAAATCTATTTTGTACCACACTTCGATCAATAAAGCATATAATTATTTTTGAATTACAATGTTTTCTTTTATGCCACGATAGTTTTGAGCTAATTTGCCAAATTGTACCACAAAACTTTGATCTTGAAATGATTTCTGAGGCTATTCGAAATGATGAAATGATGCCCACTATACTGATGGAGGAGTCCAGTGATGGCTTGTGCATTGGCATGATAGATTTGCATGTGATGATTTATTGATTATTTTGCAGGAAACATAAGAAATTTAAGGTCACATTTGTTTTATGAATATCCAAAGCTCAATTCAAAGGACTCAAATTTTTTTCAAGTCGAGCTGATTAATGTGGAACTATTGGCTGATGGACTTTGGCTTTATTAATTGTAATGGAATTAGGTGGTGCTTATTGACTTCATCTTAGAGACTTTATGCAGTGGAATCAAAGTGTTATCCATGGTTGTTCTAAATTTTGTTGCCTTTCGCCTCTAATTGGGGTAGATATGCCTCATTCAGGTCTTCATTAAATTTATTTCAATATCATACGACATTTAAGGATTGTATGATCAGGTGCATCAATGAATGGGATTAAATTGAGAGTAGTGTGCATCTAAACATTTCTTTTAAATTTATGTTTCAAAGTTATTTAAGTTTGGAGCATTTACATGCATACCACACAATTCTTATATATTTACATATATATATCTAACACCTAAAAATTGATATTTACATACATAACACCCAAATCTTTCACATCACATCAAAAATACCACTATTAATAACTTTTTATAAGTGAAATTCACCTTCTCATGCATAAATTCAAAGTTTTATAAATGTAAATATCAAACTTTAGGTGTTAGATATGCAGATACATAATAATTAGGTGGCATGTACGTAAATTTCACTTTACGTTTATAGTAAATTTTCTTATTGAGAGCTAAAACCATTCATCTAAATCTATTATCATAATGAAAAAATAGTTTTTCGACATAATATTTGGTATTAAATCAAGTCTTTCATAGGTAAACTTATTGTGTCCAGATTTTCATTTCTGCATTTTCTGTGTAAACCTGCTAATTGAATATTTTTTTAAATGCCAGATGAATTCAATTTTGCTTTAAATTATGTGGTTGTGCTTTCAAATATAAATGAAGTCACTCCAATATTTTCAAATTAAATTCAAACTTGATCGATGCTCAAAAAAATTGCATGGTTCCTCCCATTCATATATAATTTATGCACTTTACTTCTAAGATTTTGGCCATATAATTGTCAATCTACATACAAAATCTTTTGTTTAAGAATTTGATTTTCATTAACTTAATGTCTTCTACAACCTTTCTTTATAAAACCTTCTCAAATTCCCATTGGTTAAATATCAAAGAATAGTCAAAAATTTACAGTATAAACTTTAATTTCCACTTATCTTCCATTAGCGCCATTACCGCCCATAGAAATCACTAATAGCAAGGATGACACATGAAAACATACATGAGGACAATCACCTTCGTCTACAAGAACAATCAAAGGATAGTACCCTCTTCCATTAATAAGCCTATCCAAGATTCTAAATTAGGTTGGACACCATTGAAACTTGAGTCAGCGGTAATTTTACACAAGAATCCAACACAAAGATCTTGAAAGGAATTGTCGATTAAACATAATGCACGCACCATACAACAAAAAGATTGAGCTTTCCGGCGAATGAGTTTCCAGCAAAGCTTGAGATGTAAGCCGAGTAGTAGCTACTTCATCAACGGTTTGCACAGCAGTGATATCCTCATTACCACAATCATCTTTCTTAAAGCTTTAAAAAATTTTATGTCATCCTGAGGCACAATGAATGCCCACATGAAAATATCTTTAGAAAGGTTAAAGTTGAACTCTTACTTTTGATGATCATGTTGAATTTAGTACTACCAATATTTTTATATCTATCACCCAAACCAAATAACATAAAGGCCCATGATATAAAAAAAAGTATAACATATAAGAGCAAAAATACAATAACTCAAAGTTCCAACAATTATAAGGGTTTAAATAAATATATATAAGAAAATTTACAAACAAAGGAAAAATGTACTTTGAATATCCTAGGCAGGCATGATCTAGGCTCTGTGACGATGATGATGGTTGTGATTCCCTACATGAACACTCTCAGCCTCAAAAAATTCAACTCTAACAAATGAAGGATTTGATAGCCCACAAGTAAATCAATACATAATTCTAGTTCCTCAATTGCCTACTAAGAGTCCTCAAGAGGTGAGAGATCTTTCCATCGAGCTAAGAAATGTTGATGTTCACCATCAATAATGGAAATAATTTGGTCATCAAAAATCCACTCAGATTCAGCATAAATAATTGAAATAATTTGGTCATCAAAAATCCACTCAGAATTTGAAAACATAGTGGCTGGTAAGCAAGGACATCAGTGTGAGATAAGATGCATAGGTAGTCACCAATAACTTAGGAGATGAAGAAAGTGGAGTTGACAGAAACATAAGGGAGAGAAGCGAAGTGTTGCCAGTAGCTTCTCAAGACGGAGTTAATGTAGCTACAATGAATATCCAAAGTTACATCTAACCCCTAGGCATTGTCAATTATTACCCATGCAATCTTGTATGGTCCAAATTTTCATGTTGGTAGCTCCTTAGAGTTCTTGTAAGAAATCTCTCTGGTCAACTTTTAATAAAAACTCCCCCCCCCCCCCCCCCCAAAAAAAACTTAATAAATATCTTATATGAATCACCATCAAATTTATATTTTCATTGGCTATTACCATCCTGCTTGAGTTTTGGCCAAAAGAAATAGTTTATTAAAGTAAAAATGGTGGATGCTCCACCTGAATGCTACTAGTCAATGAGAAAGTCATAAAATAAGGAATCGAGTATACTAAGATGAGTAGCTACAAAAGAGACCCCAAATTTGACAATCAAAATGTTGATTGATTCTTACCAAGATAATGATGCATAAATATAATTAATCAAAAAGTAAGATAGTCGAAAATTATTATCACATTCGATCAACTAAACACTCATAGTGTGTCCAACTTAGAGCACTAATTGCCTTGTTCTCAACACAAACCTTGTGTTTGAGAACGTACTCTTGAAGAAAATATACCCACTTAACATGACACAAGCTTAGTTTAAGTTAAGAGCCTAAATACATAAAATTTATATGTTCCTTATAGAGCATGAACTCTTGTAATAAGAGAAGTGTTGGCATAGGCACAAAGCTAGAAAATCTATCGCAGGCCTCATTTAGCATCTTGCTAAAGTAAGTTATTGCATGTTCCTGGTTAAATACTCAACCAATACCTATAGCTAACATGCCATAATATATCTCAAAGAATGATTGAAGTGGGGCAATTTCAAATATAGGTTCACTAGCTAAATGCTTTTTGGTACATTCCAAGGTCTAAAAAGCAATAGGGTCCACCTAAACTCACCGCTCTCAATGAAAAAAATGATTGGAGCTCTAACAGTGATGAATGTTTTGACAAATCTCCCGTAAAATATGGTCAATCCGTGGAAACTACACATCATGAATAGAGGTTGGCATAAGCCAATTATTAATTTCTCAAATCTTCTTAGTATTAGCTAATATCTTTGTTGGAAGCTACATAGCCAATGAAAATCACTAAAAAAATCATAAAGTTGGACTTCGTGTGAATATATAGTTTTTCATGACAAAGGGCCAACAAAACCAAGTGATTAATGTGATCAACATGAATCTTGATAAAAATCAAAATATTATCAAAATAGAGAACAAAAAAATAACAATAAAGAGTTGAATCACACGTCATGAAACACATGAATAAAGTCAAGTTATTAGTTAGGCCAAGAAGCATAACCACTCAATCATAGAGGCTATCATTCATATCAAAAGTTATCTTCCACTCATCAGTTTCACGCATTTTAATTTAGAGTATATATTTTGTAATCCAATCATCATGATAAGCATGTCATCAAATCAAGAGATAAAAAATTATTATCGTTATATTATTTTAACAACCTTCTTTTTTTTTTCTTTTTCTTTTTTTCTTTTTTTTTTAACCGGAGGAGAAGAACAAAAAAAATATCAAAGAGAAGAAGAAACGAGAAGTTGGGCAACTGAAAGTGGAAGGAGGAGGAAGCGAGCAATAGGAAAGCCAAACAGATGGGAAAGGAAATGAAGGGGTCCAGACTTCAAAGAGGGGAATTCGCCCCATAAATCGCATGAGAGATGGGAATGCGATCAAAGAGTAGAGGAGGGAAAAGGAGTTACGTATCTTCTTACCCGAAGAAACGATGCGGTGACCTCCTGCACTGTGCTTGAGGGAAGAAGAAGATCACAACATTGCTACATCGAGTTGGGACGTCGACAGGGAGGGAGTGAAATCCAAAGTTCTCGTGTCGTGCGAAGACAGAGAAGACGACAAACGACTAGTGTGAAGGAAGAAGACCGGGCTGATTTTGGGAGGGAGGAAGGAGTTCGTTGCTCTGTGAAAGAAGACGTGCCGAAAAGATGGGCAATTTCGAGGAGAAGTGGGAGGAAGAGGCAACCTGTGGAAGGAGATCTTCTGCGACCAGAGTCTAATCGCGTGTAGAGGAATCTCGACCAAGCCCTAACATGCAGGTGAAGGAAGAATGAAGTTGAGTATGCGAAGGAAAAGAAGCAATAGAGCAAAAAAAGAAGAGAGAAGAAGCTAGTGTGCGAAGGGAGATGAAATTTCTGCAGGTGTTGAGCCGGGCCGAGCTTTTGGTAATGTAAGAATTATAAGTTTTAGATAGTCGACAGCTAGCTTAAAACTTGTCGAAAAAAAATCATGACATGAATCCTTTTGATCATTGTGTAAGTGTTAGGGCGTCCCCTAGAAGCGAGGCGCTGTATAGCCTGAATACAGTGAAAAGTGTGCAAGGGCCACTGCACCGGCGCCCAGGTGTAGTGTTAAATAAACAAGGGTTCTCACATTACGGGCGAATACAGGTAAAGAAGTTAGTCTATGAAACTAATGAAACTAATATTAGGATAGGATCTTGAAATATAGGTACTCTCAATAGTAAATTAATGGAATTAATTGATATTATGATTCATAGGAAAATTAATATCTTATGTATTCAAGAAACTAAGTGGGTTGGAGAAAAGACTAAGGAGATTGATAATTTAGGTTTTAAACTTTGGTATTCTGGTAAGAGTCACACTAGAATTGGTGTAGGTGTAATTATAGATAAGAGTTTGAAAGATAATGCTGTAAAAATTATTAGAGTTTGTGATAGAATTATAGCTCTTAAGATTATTATTGATACTAAGATTTTTAATATTATAAGTGTTTATGTTCTTCAAGTAGGTTTAGATACAGGGTCTAATGATAAATTTTAGAATGACTTAGAAGACTTAATACAAATGATATCTCTTGAAGAAAGAATTTTTATTGGAGGAGATTTAAATGGACATGTCGGTATAGTGGTAGAAAATTTCAGAAATATTCACAGTGGCTACGGTTTTGGAGTAACTAATGAAAAAGGTAGAGTTATTTTAGGTTTTGCTTTAGCGTATGATTTTGTTATTACTTATACTTTATTCAAGGAAAGAGATGAACATCTTATTACTTATAAGAGCGGATCTAATAAAACACAAATTGATTATTTTCTTATGAGAAGAAGTGATCGTCGCGATTGTAAATATTGTAAGGTCATTCCAAGTGAAAATTTAAGTACCAAACATCGTTTATTAGTTTTAGATTTTAAGATTAAGAGTTGCAAGTTAAAAATACTAGAATTCATCATTGCAGAATTAGATGGAAAAACTTAAAAGACACAAATAAAATTATTTTTATGAGTAAAATTCAAGATTTCAAAATTTGGGATATTCATGAATAAGCAAATGTGATGTGGGATAAAGTAACAAGCACTATTAAACAAGTAGCAAAAGATATGCTTGGAGAATCAAAAGAAAAAGTATTTACAAATAAAAATAGTTGGTGGTGGAATAATAATGTGTAAGAAAAGATAAAATATAAGAAGTTATGTTATAAAAATTGGTTTAAATGTAAAAGCTTAGAGAACTGGAAAAAATATCAAACGGCCCGCAGGGAGTCTAAAAGAACAATCTTTGACGCTAAAAATTTTGATTTTAATGATTTTTATAATAGATTAGATACTAAAGATGGTGAAAAATATATGTATAAACTAGCCAAACAAAGAGAAAAGAAAAGTAAAGATTTAACTCGAGTAAAGTGTATTAAAGATGAAAATCAAAAAGTAATTTTCTTAGAAAAAGATATTGAACATAGGTAGGTGAATTACTTTGATAAACTTTTTAATGAAGTTTTTGAAAATACGATCGACCTTAGTGATTTTAATATCGTGAATAATAATAAAACGTTCAATTTTTACTGTCGCATTAGAAAAAAAGAAGTTGAGGAGGCTTTAAAGAAAATCAAGGGTGGAAAGTTTGTAGGACCTGATATCTCAATTGAAGTGTGGAAATATTTGGGAGATTTGGGAGTTTCTTGGCTTACTAAACTCTTTAATATTACTTTAAAAACTAAAAAGATGTCTGAGGAGTGGAGGAAGAGTATTTTGGTCCCCACTTTTAAGAATAAAGGGCATGCACAAGAGTGTGCAAATTATAGAGGAATTAAGTTGATGTGTCATACTTTAAAATTATAGGAGAGGGTAATTGAACATAGGTTAAGACGCATCACAAAAATTTCTCATAATCAATTTGGATTTATGTCGGGCAGGTTTATCATGGAAGTTATACATTTATTGAGAGGTTTGATGGAGAAGTTCAAATATAATAAGGAGAATCTACATTTGATTTTTATTGATTTAGAAAAAGCTTACGATAAGATTCCAAGAGATATCCTTTGGACAGTTCTCGAGAAGAAATGTGTTGATATGACTTATATTCAAGTCATTAAAGATATGTATACTAGAGTTGTTACTTGTGTTCAAACTGAAGGAGGATTGACAAAATATTTTTTTATTTCTGTTGGATTACATCAGGAATCGGCTTTAAGTCCGTATCTTTTTGCTTTAGTTATGGATGGTCTTACTGGACATCTACAGGAGGATGTACCTTGGTGTATGCTTTTTTGCTGATAATATTCTTCTCGTGGATAAAACAAGAGAAAAAGTCCAAAAAAACTTGAATTATGGAGGTCTATATTGGAGTCTAAAGGCCTTCATTTAAGTAGAACTAAAACTAAATACATGAAATGTAATTTTACTAGTAATAGCTCTAGTGACAGAAGTGTGACTTTGGGTGATCAAATTATTAAAAGGTGTGAACGATTTAGATATATTGGGTTTCGTTGTTCAAAGCGATGGTGATATAGATGGAGATGTTAATAGTAGAATTCAAGTTGGTTGGTTGAAGTGAAGGAATGTTTCGGGTCTTTTGTGTGATATAAAAGTACCGCTAAGACTGAAAGGAAAATTTTATAAGACGCTAGTGAGACCTGCAATGCTCTATGGCATTGAATGTTGGCCTTTAAAAGAGAAGCATAACAAAAAGTTAATTGTTGCCGAGATGAGAATGATTAGGTGGATGAGTGGCTTTACACTTAGAGACAAAATGCAGAATGAATATATTCGTGATAGGGTTGGTGTAGCTCCTGTGACAGACAAAATTAGAGAAAGTCGTCTTAGATGGTTTGGTCACATTAAACGTCGACCATCTGATGATCCGATTAGGAGAGTAGATGTTTTAGATTCGACTTGTGTTAAGAAAGGCAGAGGTAGACCTAGGAAGACTTGGGCTTATTGTATTAGAAATAATCTTAATTTACTAGAACTAGACGAAAATAGGACGCAATGGAGAAAAAGGATTCATGTAGTCGACCCCACGTAGTGGGATTAAGGCTTTGTTGTTGTTGTTGTTGCATTTTAATATTATATATTTGGTTTATATATATGTAATACCAATATATCAAATAATAATAATAATATGAAAGATTTATTTGAAATATGAAAATAAAGTTTATAATTACTTATTAAAATCTGAGTGGAAATTTTTGGATATTGAATAAAATCATAAATATTGATTTAGTTGAAATTTTGATAGTCAAATTAAAGTAACATGAATACTTAAAATAAAGCTTCAAATCCCCAATTAAAGTTACATAAGTAATTAAGAGATTAATAAAGCATAATTCATGATATGCTTAAGATCATATTCTCACGATATCGTAAGCAGCTAACTATTTGAGGCATAGATTAAACGTGTTTGAAACAAGTCATACAACTTTAGGGTGAGTACTCGTACTTTTAAAATATGGTAATATTTTATTTATTCTCAATTATTTTACGGTTAATGATACTTGCACAAGTTTTACTTTGATTGATTTATTCTTTTATTTATTGGTCACATTGTTATGAATATAAATGTTTGTAGTTATTTACTATCATGTCATAGTCATTGCTATTGATATAGTATATTGAATTGAATGTGATGAGCACATGAATCATATGTTCATGTTAATTGTTTGTATGCGTGTGACTGACTATGATGGAGTCACCCCTTGATGGCACTAGTGGGGTACACTAAGGTACCCGTGCACGTATATGGAAAAAGATATTTATATTGATGTGTCTTAATTGACATAATTTTGAAATGGTGCTCCTGTGACGGTTATACAGATATAAAAGAATATACCAATGTTATTGATATAATAAGATTCATTGAATAATATGTTAAATGCTTCTATTGATTTATTAATAATTTAACTAGCATGCATATTATTTTTTTTCCTTCACATTGTTGTACTTTAAAAGTATGGGAGAGGGTAATTGAACATAAGTTAAGACGTATTACTAAGATTTCTCATAATCAATTTGGATTTATGTCGAGCGGGTCTACTATGGCAACTATACATTTATTGAGAGGATTGATGGAGAAGTTGAGAGATAATAAGGAGGATCTATATTTGATTTTTATTGATTTAGAAAAAGCTTATGATAAGGCTACAAGAGATATCCTTTGGAGAGTTCTTAAGAATAAAGGTGTTGATATTCAAGTCATTAAAGATACATATACTAGAGTTGTCACTTGTGTTCGAACTGATGGAAGATTGACCATATATTTTCCTAGTTCTGTTAGATTACATCAGGGATCGGCTTTAAGCCCATATCTTTTTGCTTTCATTATGGATGGTCTTACTGGACATTTACACGAGGATGTACCTTGGTGTATGCTTTTTGCTGATGATATTTGAACTGAAGGAAGATTGACCATATATTTTCCTATTTATGTTGGATTACATCAGGGATCAGCTTTAAGCCCATAGCTTTTTGCTTTACTTATGGATGGTCTTACTAGACATTTACACGAGGATATAACTTGGTGTATGCTTTTTGTTGATGATATCCTTTTTCGTGGATAAGACCAGAGAAAAAGCCCAGAAAAAACTTGAATTATTGAGGTCTGCATTGGAGTCTAAAGGCCTTCGTTTGAGTAGAACTAAAACTGAATACATTGAATGTAATTTTAGTAGAATTAACTTTAGTGACAGAAGTGTAACTTTGGGTAATCAAATTATTAAAAAGTGTGAACAATTTAGATATCTGAGGTCTGTTGTTCAAAGCGATGGTGATATAGATGAGGATGTTAATAGTAGAATTCAAGTTGGTTGGCTGAAGTGAAGGAATGTTTCAGGCCTTTTGTGTGATAAAAAATACCAATTAGACTGAAAGGAAAATTTAATAAGATGATGGTGAAACATGCAATGCTCTGTGGCGTTGAATGTTGGCCTTTAAAAGAGAAGCATAATCCTAAGTTAAGTGTTGTCGAGATGAGAATGATTAGCTGGATGAGTGCTTTACACTTAGACACAAAATACGAAATAAATATCTCCGTGATAGGGTTGGTGTAGCTCCAGTGACGAACAAAATTAGAGAAAGTCTTCTTAGATGGTTTGTTCACATTAAACGTCGACCATCTGATGATACAATTAGGAGAGTAGATGTTTTAGATTTGACTTATGTTAAGAAAGGCAGAGATAAACCTTGAAAGACTTGGGCTTATTGTATAAAAAATGATCTTAATTTATTAGAACAAAATGAAAATATGACACTAAATAGGACGTAATGGAGAAAAGGGATTCATGTAGCCAACCCCACATAGTGGGATTAAAACTTTGTTGTTGTTGCATTATTGTAGTTCAAGAGTATGAATATTCACTGTTTGTTTAGCTCACTATTGTTCTAAACTTATTTTTCTGTTTTAATTAGTTGATTAAAAGATGAGCGAAAAAAGGGAAAACACGTATATAAGACGTGGAAAACCACTTACAAGGTAAATTTAAGTATATTGTGGTTCTTTCATCTATTAATAACAAGTTATAGAATATGAATATCGAAATTTTTTTCACACCGCCCGACCGTTTGTACCCTGCTTGGTTAATTACAAGACTCGGGTCGAGTTGTGACAATTATAATAATGTTAAACAATCAATGCACATGTATCATGTTCCACCCTTCTTAAGAGTAGGAAGATCCAAAATAGCACAAGAGAACATACTCTCACAAATAAAACCCTTATATGATACATCATTGACCTCAATCTTTAGCTTGGTATGTTAAGTGGTTCCATTCAATAATAGGGTTACAAAAGGTTGGTTTATGCATTAAATATATGGCAAGTTTGATACCACTTATAAGAGGGTAGTTCATTACCAAATTCCTCAAGACACACCTTGAAACTAAAAATAATAGTTGATTAATCTCTGATGTGAGGGTAGTGCACTCATGAAAAATATCAAAGAAGGTTCTAATATAATGAAAGCATAGATAACATTATCAATGATAATGTGCTCAAGCTTAGGGATGCCAACTCATGTTTAACGGTTGCATTAAGGTCTAACCCAAAAAATGGCCCAACATAAATACAATCAACCCCAACCAGACTTAAATCCCAACATAAACAATATTTTAAGTTGTAACGAATAAATGTTAACCCAAACCAAATGAATATGATTATTTAATTTGGACATAACTCTAAAAAAATAATAATAATTTATAATTTCATATGAGTTTGCCAACAAATAAATAATATTCTAAATTAAGGTTTTTTTGGATTGAGCCACCCAACTCAAGAAAATCTGAGATTTGCCTTTTTTTTTTTTTCAAATCATTTAAGCCATCCCGATTCCAATCAAAATAGTACATGAATTAACCCAAATATATCTTTTTCAAGTCAAGATTTCATTTTGATTCCATCATTAACAACATTACTTAAGCTCTAAATGACTAAATTAAAAGAAAATTTTTAAGAGAAAATGACTCCTTTGATTTTACAGTTAAAACATACTTGGTGCCCGTTTGGGGCAGCTTACAGGGTGTGGAGGCGTTTTTAAACGCCGCCACCCTGTTTGAATATCGCGTTCGGTCTAAATTTTTTGTGCCGCGGCGTTTTTTTATCGCGATTTTCTTCATGGTTTCGCAAGCCAGACTCCCTCTGCTTCCCGCGTATGATTTTTGTGATTAAGAAAGAATCTCTGTGCTGCCCCTTCGCATATCTCGCTCGTCGCCTCGCCTCGCTCCCTCCCAGTCCTTGGAGAATCGCAAATCGGCTCGCTCCCACGCCCTCGGCCTTGGAGAATCGGCGCCCCTTCCAGGAGAATCGTACGCCTCGCCCAGGAGATCGGCGCCCTTTCCAGGAGAATTGCACGCCTCGGCCGGCACCCTCGGCTCTCCGATCCTCCTCTCCTTCGCTGAGATGGGTGCAAGGATACCCGATATCCCTCTCCTTCCTTCCTGCGAGCCCTAGCATTTTAATTTTCCTTTCTGATTCGTAATGTATGTTTTTTTCCTTTAACTCCTCTCCCATAGACGAACTTTCTCCATCCCCTCTCCCTTTCTCTCTCTTCTTCTTCTTCTCCCTTTCCTAATTGGCATTCATGGATGGGGAAATTGAGGTTATTTGTGATATGGGCGGCGGTACTAGTCCAGCTGAGCGCTGATTTGGGAATCGTCGAATCCCTCCTGCGAACTCCAGAGAGAAGCAGGAAGATGGAACAGAGGCTGTTCGTTAACATGACTCTCGTCAGTCAATTTTCTTTCATTGGGGCAGGCAAGTCTTCTATCTCTTTCAATGAAGAAAGTTGTGGAATTACAAAGTTGTATTTTTTATTATTAATTATGTCGGAGAGGAAGAAATTAGAACTTAGAAGAGGTTGTCAATATTAAACTTTTGCGTAGATCAATCAATTACAGTCTGGATTTGTTTGAGAAGCAAATGGTGTTACGATTAAGGGAACAAACAAGGGCAGAATGGTCATTTATCCAACAACAGCTCCTAGTAAGTTGTTTTGAATAAGCTGCCTCAAACAGCAAGTCAGTTTATTCTGATAATCTGTAGATTATCAGATTATCAGAATAATTTGTTTATCAGCAGATTATAAATAATCAACAGCTGCCCCAAACAGACCCTTAGTCAAATTCAAAATAGCATTTTTGCCTCCAAATTTAAAGACGAGTTAGATGCCTTAAGCGAGCGATGTTGAAATCATTTAGCCATGGCATACCTACAAGTATATGTGTAACATTTATGGGGAGAGCATCACACTATGTACGATAGAAATAAATGGTGTATTTTAGCAGAAAAAAAGCACCTTTGGGTAATAAAGATGTTGATCATGTCAAGCCAACCAACCTCATACTGTGGATGGCATTCACATATGAACTTCATTCTAGCCAGGGCAATAATTACCATTATCATTTCTTAAATGATTTATCTTAACTTTGGAAGTGTGGAATATATTGGTAAATTTTCTACTGGTGTTAGTTTTATGCATTAGCTAGCAGACAATATACCAGGATGATGTGTAGGTCATCCGGTACGATCCATCCAGGTGTGGGCCATATGAATTACGCTTGACATTATCAATCTCTAAGTCTTCCAACTAATGGATCAGTGGTATCCAAATGGAGACTCCTATGCGATCAATTGCTTACTTATTTACCAATCTACCTTAAATGAAGCAATTGAAGCCAAAGGCTCAACATACGAATTTTCCCTTGGGAGAGAATGTCAGTTGGGCTTAGGAGATAAACTTAATGAATTTGCATTGTAGAACGGGCTTCAGATATTGCTCAAACTGTTCACTAGAATGTCTACTCAAGAGTATCAAAAGCTAATCATGAAATGTTAGACTAAGATACCTCGACATAAGAAACTCTTTCGCTCGTCCCAAGATTCAACATGTGATTTGCCATATACTTGAAGTTATGGCCCTAAGTTAGCTCAGTGGGTCTTGGCATAACCAATGAGCTTTGTGCAAGCAATCCTAACTTAATGATTCTCACACGTCAAAATAGTGGTCTATCTCTATGAGCAAAAAAAAAAAAAACTTTTAAGCACAAATGAATATCAAAAGTAAAAGGGATCAACCTCAACCTTTCTTGTGATATCACCAACCGAGTCTCATTCAACGAGCTTCTAGATGGCATAGAATTAGTCAAAGCTCCTTATAATGATAAGGATATTACTCCCATGAAAGGGGTTGATGGGGATATCCATCAAGCCTACCAAAAGGTTTGTTAGCTCAACTATGAAGTCAAAATGGAATCTCATCCATATTATGTTATTCAAAAGCCATTTATAAGGAAAACTCAATTCCTTTGTAACCTTGGTGAGGGTGAAGGGAGATGTGTATTAGGATTAATGGGTGGTCATTTAACTATACTCAAGTAAGGTGCCTTGAATTAGAGTATCTCATGGAAGATTAATTAAGGTTATTTTAAATAGCATCCAACCTAAAGACCAATTGGTAAACTTGTCAATCAAAACTTTTTTTGTTAAAAATTCTAGGTAAGATAATTTAATTCTAATAAATAAAGTAAAATATTATAATATATGTGGTCATGTGTTGGACCTTCAAACAAGAGACCACTCAAAGTAATTATAAAAGATAAGTCGAGTAAAGTGCATGATTTGTAATGGCTCCTTAGAATTTGCAAATTTGGTACACAACCAATAGGAATAAATAAAAAGTTATAAAGAAAGGTTGTAGAAAACATCGAACTAAATGAAAACAGACAACTTAAACATATGATTAAGATGTAAAATAACAATGATACGGCCAAAATAATTCTTTTTTTGCAAAAAAAACAACAAAATAAAAATTATGTTATTTTATGGGCACCAAATGAGTTTGGATAAACTTGAAAAAAAGGAGTGGCTTAACATATTATTAAAATCACATCTACAAAATTTCAATAAAAAATAAATTAGTTTATCATTTTAAAAATTAAATAAAAATATAATGTGACAAAAAATGTAACAATAAAAAATCAATACACAAAAAAAAGTTTTTCCAATGAACAACTTACTCAGGTATAAAATATGATGTTGAACAAAACTTTAGATTCACTACGATAATAAATGAAGCGGACTAAATTTAAATCATCACAAGAAAATTCAATTTAAGCTTAAATAAAAAAAATATTAAATCTAAAATAAATCACTTGGAAGCGTTGTGGAACCTCAAATTTAAGCTTGATTTAATAAAATACTTGCAAAGAATAATCAAGATGGATCATTATGAAATATAAAGAGAATTGCAAATAAAAGTCTTAATATTAATTGATAGTTTCTTCAACCTAGCTAACAACTTGGACAATAATATATTTGATTCTAAGAAAACGAAAATAAATATATTTCAATAAAAATGATACTAAACAATAAGAAGATTGTTACAACTTAAGAAAATAAAATCATTCAATCCTAGGAAGTACTATGCCAATTATTAATTCCACCACATTCACTGAGGAAGCATTTCATTTCGGCAATGAACGATGCACAAAAGTGTTGAAACTCGGTCTTTCATTTTGTTATTTATAATAAAAACGATTTGCATTGTAAAAATACCTTATTTATAAGAATAAGAGTGAGAGACAAAAAGATAATTAAATAAATACCCAAATCTGCCACCAAACTTATACGAACCACCACTTTTATATCTAGAACCAAACCTAATAGCATAAAGATCCAACATGAACCATAACAAAAGAAATGATCCAACATATATAAACCACAAATAACATAAGACTCAAAGATCTGACAATCACAAGAATTCAAAATAAAAATACAAAAAAAAATAAAATAAAATAAAATATCCAAACCCAATGAAGATAAGAGTTAT
>NEWO01000178.1:780353-839960 GCA_003013225.1 Phalaenopsis aphrodite
ACATTATATATGGCGTCGGTGGAGGCCATCTCTGCTAGGTTTCGCCCGATGGCGATTCCCGGCATTGAATCCTTTGACTTTCAATCCATTGATTTTGTCGTTATATATATATATATACACATTATATATGGCGTCGGTGGAGGCCATCTCTGCTAGGTTTCGCCCGATGGCGATTCCCGGCATTGAATCCTTTGACTTTCAATCCATTGATTTTGTCGTGCTTGGCGACTAAGGTCTTTTCGTTCTCGACGACGAAGGGCTTCTCCTTCGGCAAAATCGTTTCAGCCCGACAACGAAGGGCTTTGGCTCCTCTATTCCGTCGTCTTCGAGCTTCGTCAAGGCTCCGCCTTCTGTGGTTTGTGCTTTCTAGGCGACTATTGTCCATCTTCGTAGGCCTCGTCGAGCTGCGGCTGTTCCGCGACTTCGATTTATGCGGCTTCGCCCCAACCGTCTTCGGCACTACATTTTTTGCCCTCTATTCGACTTGGCAGAGCTTTTCCCTGTTGTAATGGAGTTCCCTTCTTCTGCAGTTGAACCTGGCAAAGCCTTATTTGTCCACGTGATGGGTAATCCTCAGATGGAGTCGGCGGCTGTCTTCCCCTCAAGTTATAAGGAGTATCATGATGGTATAGATGACAGCCCCTTTATTAAGAATGCAAGTAGTAAGAGTGGGAAAGCAACACTTTTTTTTTCTCTGAGTTAGAAATTTCAACCCTGAATGAGAAATTAAAGTTCGCCTTTATTGGAAAATTTCAGTGGGGACACCCGCCTATTGAAGTTATCAGAAAAAGTTTTGATGTTCTCAAACTAGCGAGAAAGTGAAAAGTGAGGCTTATGGATTGAAGACATGTGTTGATTCAATTAATCGTAGTTGAAGACTGCACTCAGATTTTTTCCAAAAAATATCTTAACATTGCAAGCAAATCAATGAAGTTACTCAAGCGGTCTCCTAATTTTGACCTCAATCATGAATCTCCTACTATAACGGTATGTTTTAGTCTAGCTGGTCTCAAGCTACATTTTTTTCATCATCAGGTTCTTTACTCTATTGGGGTCATACTTTGGGACCCTATGAAACTAGATCTACCCACTTTCAACCTGACCAGACCTTCTAGGGTCAAAATACTTGTGGAAAGAGATGTTACTTTACCTAATGTTACTGAAGTTTGGTTGGGCATAACTCACAATGGATATCGGCAACAAATCGTCATGGAGCATAGAACTCCTTATTATTCTCATTGTAAGATGTTTGGGCATGCCCTTGATAAATGTCATAAGCTTCATCCTAACTTGAAATCTAAAGATCAAGTGAATAAGGATGGATCTAACCCCACTGCTCTGGACATATCTGTTCCACCTGGAGAGAAAACTACCAAAGGACAGGATTTGGTGTCTGACTTAATTGCCCCTGTGGACCCCCCTGAAAATAATGTACCTGCGAATGATATGAAGTTGGATGGCTCTGAGCAACCTACACTTTCAAACCCTATTGAAAACAGCACTGAAGGATCCCTACCTACATGGACTGATAATCATGAGAACCTTGCAGCTTCCCATCTTCAGGAAGTATCAGGGGTAGAAGCAATAACTCATATCTCACATACACTAAAACCTATTGTGGGTACAACTGTTGGCAATTTTTCTACTACAGCACTACCACCTCATTTGAATTAGCAACAATCTTCGGATGAGGAATGACAGGTCTACACTTACAGAAGAAAGAAGAAGAATGGAGATCTCCTTGAGTTAAGGAATCTAATGGATGATACTTTGGTTACTTCGGGCAATGGTATATACCTCACCAATTTATAAGTCGGTTCCCTTCCGAGAGCGAGAGGCAGAGGCAGAACTAAATTGGGTCGTCCCGATTGATCTTATAATACTATCTATTTTAGGGTTTTTTCTTTTTTTTTTTTTTTGTTGTACCGTGTGGGTTAGGTACCTATTTGGGCTCACTCATACAACCTATTTGTACAATTTTCTTTTTAATATATTAGCCCTTGGGCTTTTAAATATATATAAGGATATGTGTTTGTTAATCCAATTCACATAAATTTATGTATGGTCGACATTTAATCACTTTAGAACTTGAATTTATTTAATCATTAAGCTTCACTAGAATTCAATCAATGCTTGACTCGAAATTGATCATTTAAGGCTCAAACCAAAATTAAAATTATTGATTTCTAGTTGAAAGGAGTTTGTTTGAATTCAACACAATATCAACCCTATCCTCAGCACCATAGATAGCATTAAATAAACAACGATAAATAACAAAAGAGTGAAAAGTAGAAAAATATAATAGAATAGTTTACCATGGAGCTTTTTTTTAATGAAATCTATTAAATTCATCATTAAGGGTGCTACTTATTTGTATGAAATAGTGCAAGAAGAAGACAGAAAAAAAACATGGAGGCATGTTTGGGTGTAGTATTACGATTCCTTCATAGTGACCAAAAGCTCACTAACTCCAACCAGTAAAACAACCTCTCCATTAAAGCTAGAAGATGAGTTCATGTATCAAAAACTCCCTCAATGCTGCAATCGTTGGGAGCCTCAAGTAGTAGTTGCAAATTATGCTAACTTCTTTATGCAAAAGAATTGAAATATTCAAAATTCAATCATTTATTACCATAGCAAGATAAATCCAACATATAAGAAAGTGCCTTTGAAAAGAGGAATAAATAATTCAAAAAGCATAATTTTTTTAATCTAAAAAAATGTGTCTATGAAACTCACGATCCTTCTGAAACATTCCACGCTTGCGCTTCAAAGAAGTCTCTGATAGCTGAGATGAACCTGCCTTTGGCTTTGCAGCCTGCCCTGATGATGAATTGTGCATTACCTAGAAAAAAAGAAAAAACATGGAATGTAAAAGCTATATCAAGCAAAGTTAATGACATTTAAGTACATACTAAAAATTATAATCCTAGCACAATGAGACCAACAAAAAGAAAGTTACATATGAAAACCAGAGTAATGAATAAACCAAGCCCAAATTTATGCTTAGAACATATATACAATAAAATTCATTAAAATTAATCCATACCTAAGCGCATCTTAAAATGTCTAATAATACTATAAGGAATCATAAATCTTTAAATTTATACTTAATACAATCACAACTTTTGTCAGACGAGGATTTATTATTAATTTGCAAGTTTTTCATCTATTATTACATAGTTAGATGTACACAAAATTAATAAGAAAACTTAGAAGATAAGAGCACTACAACAGTAAACTATTTCTTATATCGTTGAATGATAATTTAATCTTTGCATCCAGTTAAGTTGGGAATATTGAACCAATACAATAAAATTATATTTAAGAGCCTAATTAAGCAATGAAAGTGACTTTCACTTTTAGATTAGTTAGAGCTTATAATCCAATTCTAAATCAATTATGTATACATGGCTACATGCTAAAAATTTAATGGTTATTAGTTATTCCAACTAACAACCATCCAAATTTTAGCACGTTGCCTTTAAATATCAAGCCCAAGTACACATCTATAGTCAATTCTAATCAAGTTCATCACACACAAATAACAAACAACTTTATCTTTGATACTAAATTCATGTGAAATCTCTTGAATAAATATAGCTAGAGATCTTTCATATATAAGAATTTAATCAAGCAAAATAAACTCCAATCAATGTTAATTCCAACAAGATAGCCACAAGTTATTCATAATATAACTATTAAGCTTTCCCATCTCAAATTATCTTTGTTTAATCCTACTCATTTATAATTTATACAAAGTATCCCTTCATCATAAGCTCGCAACATAAAAACGACTAAGAGGGAACGCATGATACTTATATGGGCTACTAATACGAGTCATTGTAAATGATGAATTTATAAAATTTCAAGATACATTCAATAGGTTTCGTATAAATATTAGCTGAATAAAATCCTTTATTCCTCCTTTAACTAAGACTGTGTCTCAATTTTTTTTTCTAACCCAATACCCAACTTCTCCAAGGTTTGAAACACAAAAGAAAACAATCTAAAGTTGGGCTTACCTTTCAGCAGAAAAATACTAGGAAGTAAAAAACCTAGACTTCTTTCTCCTCCGCTACAAACTCGTGCTTGCCGTCAAAACACCTTGGATCCTAATCTTTAAGTGCGGGAAAAACCTTGAAGATCTCTGCCGCACCTAACCTCAAGTACGACGACGCCCGCAAGCCCTCTCCTTGCCTCGTGCTGGATTTCGTGTACATGCTCCACCCCTTCCCAACCTAGGGTCCGCTCTCCTGCTCCGCTCGACCTCGCACGGAATTCGCCCCGCGAAACCGACTGGCGCTGGCTACCAGTTCAGTTTTCGGAAGCACCCAATGAATTTTTTGAACGGTACACGAGCCATGATCAAACTATGGGGAATTTGATAAAAATCAAAAATATCTGGAATTGTTGTCATAAATTAGAAAAATCATTCCATACGAATATTGCATGTAGAGATGTATACGGTGTCCGATCTATACTGTCGATCGCGATAAATATGTATTTCGGTGGGTCTACTTTTAAAAAAAAAAAATTTGGATCAGACGGTGAAGACCAGTAATAGACGATATAGATGGACACCGCATGCATTTCTACATGCAGTGCCCGCATGGAATAATTTTTCCATAAATTATGATATTTGAATGAGAATTTGGAAGAAAAACAAAAGATGGTGTTGGATTTATAAATAGCAATGATGGGAGTGCTATTTGTAATTACTAAGCTATTTAACTGCATAATTACATAGAAAATAATTTATAAATATCTTATACATATCAATAATATTAATTTTTCTTTTAAGTATTATAATTATCTAACCCAATTTTCATTTTTTTAATTTAAATATGCATAGTTGTGAGATATTGCCCTTATTTTGATTGTAAAAATCAGGGTTCTTTCTTGAATAATTAACATTGACTATTTTTATGGCATGGAACAAGATTTGTTACTTTAGTCACATGCCTGCTTATTCATAAGTAGTATTTAAGTCTTAACAAAATTTATAGGGTAAATTTCTATCCTTTATAATCTATATATATATATATATATATATATATATATATATGATAAAACATATGTAAGTTTTCAAATAATGATTATGAATGATGAAAAAGAATTGATGCTATTGAATCTAATTTTGTCATGTGAGACATGTCATACGCCCGCCGATTTGACGTTTCATGCGCTGACCTTTGGGTCTAAGGTCGTCTTTTATTTGAAAGTTGTTTTGCCTTGAATGTGATTTGTTTGTAGTGATTGTCTTATACTTGCTAAGAAGATCATTTAGAATAGATAATGACAAAAAATGTTTGCGTTTGAGAGGTCATAGGTTCATCTTAACATGATTGTTGATTGTCATCTAGGCAAGGTGCAATTCCCTTTGTGTGTCCTATACCTGGTGCAAATAACGACTAATGCGAGAGAAGTCATGCGCTTCTCTTAATTTTCTCTTCAACTGCATGCTTCATGTGGGTATGAATTAAGCATATCCCATTAATCATAAATGAACATGGTAGATATGCTTGTTCCACTCATCATAAATGAGTGCGGTATATTCCATTTTAAGGGATATATTTAAGTTTGGTCTTAGGAATAAACATCATGTGGTTGGTGCATCTTTCTTAAGTAATAATCTCGGTATCTTGATTGACTAAAGTCAATTTCAATTGGCACTCATCATGTGAAAGGGAAGCCATGTGTCTCATTTAACTTGATTCTTTGATTGTCGTCAAGGAAATGTGTAATTCCCTTCAGGTTTCCTATACCTCGTGTTGTCCATAATCAAAGTGGGAGAAGCCATGCATTTCTCTTGCCATGTATTTTCAATTACATGCTTCGTGTGGTTACACGCTTCATGTCGATCCAAATTAATCTATCTTACTCAATATAAATGAATATGGTAGATATGTTTATCCCACTCACCATAAATGAGTGCACTAAATCCCTCTTTAAAGGGTATGTTTGAGCTTATCTTTATTGCAAAGCCTTTTATAGTTCGTGCATCTTGCTTATGCTAACCTTCTTGGTATCTCAATTGACTGAAGCCAATTTTGATTAAATACAGGCCATGTGTGAGAAAAACCATGCATTTTTCTCGACATTCTTTTCAGTTACAGTGCGGGTCTAAATCATTACTATCCCACTCATCATAAATGAATGTGGTAGATAGCCCAGCTTACTTGTGAATGTGATAGATATCCTTTGAGGGACACATTTGAGTTTGTCTTTAAGGCTAAGCACTTTGTGGTTAGTCATTCTATGGTTAGAATATGCCTCAGTAGGAGTTGGTTCACTAATCTTACAACAATACCCCCCTATGATTGGGTCATGCTGCTTGTCTAACCCTTATATTTTTAAGACTCGGCCAATTTTTATTGTCTGTTTATAAGACATGTTGTACCAGCTATAGCATATTACTTATTTGACTGATCTGTGTGAAAGTATAATGCTTCAATTTCTAAATAAATTATGATAATTCCCCATCAAGAGTTGTCTTACCAAAATGCTTGATAGAAATATCATATAAAGGTTGGGCCAATTTGGCTATCCAACCTCTTTGATGTTTTAACATGGTCAATTTTCATTGCCCTATCAAAGTGACATGTCGTATCTGTTTAAACCTCTTTGATTTTTATCTAATCCACGTTTCTAGTCAGAATATTCTAAAGTCTGACGCTAATCCCGGTATTTTTCTCTACAAGAGTTGCCTTAGCCAATTCTTATAAAAATATCCTTTAATACTTCCTCAGTGAGAGTTACTTTGTTAGTTTTAAGAATTCCATGGTGAGAGTTACATTGCTAGTGTTTGTGAAAGCACCCTTGAGGTTGGACCATCTTGTTTATCCAACCCCATCGATATTCTCGATCGTTGAGTTAATTCTTATTACCTTATCGAGAACATGTTTGATCGGTTTTTTCTAACCGATCCATGTTCCATCAGAGTGCTTGAATACCCGACTATATTGTGGTGTTTACTCTCTTGATGGGAGTACCTAGATCAGTTAAATTTGACAGCCTACAGAAGAGGCATCCTACCTTGCTATATTGTGTCGTTCATCTAGCGGATATTTTGAACCTGAAACCTCAGGTTATTTCGCCATGTGGTCACTTGTTTGAGGCTTTACGCGATAAGAACTATATCAATGTTCTAGTCAGTTCTTCGTATGAGATCATCTTTGTTGGTTAAGATTACTCACGTTAATCTAGCCATTTGGATCACTAGACTACCTTGGTTATCTATTTTGATGTTATATATAGTCATGATACATATCTCGTGGACTATTTGATTTATAGTCAAGATACATACCTCTTGGACTATTAGATATATAGTCGGGATACATATCTCTTAGACTAATTAATTTATAGTCATGATACATATATTCTTGTTATTTGATATATAGTCAGGAAACAAACCTCCTGAACTATTTTTATATAGTCAAGATACATACCTATTGAACTATTTGAAATGTGGTTGAGATATATACCTCATTGACTATTTGACGTATGGTTGGGATACATATCTCCTTGAATATTGGATATATGTTCATGATGCATATCTCTCTGACTAGATGATAATGTTCAAGTCGATGAAATTATCATTCTTGTTTTGTCAGTCCTTGTTGAGAACACCATATTTTGAGGCACGTTGGGCTTTTTAGCCATTTCATTTTGATGTCTCTTGAGTCATATGACTTCCTATTCGGTTGGTATGATAGCAACTTTGGTTGATTTTGATCTCTTTTAAAATAGATGACTTTTTAGTTGGTTCTTTTATGAGAGCATCATGTCTTAGAACATCCCTCAACATATAGCTGCTTCGTTGGGGTACCTCCTGAACCATATAACTTTATAGTCAGCACCTTAGTGAGGTTGTCTCAACTAGCTGGCCAGTTGCCAAGCTTTGGGCTTTATAGCCACTTGATTATTGAGATGAGTACTTTCCTCGATGGACCACTTTGACTCACAATTAGGATCCTTATGAGAGAGCATAATAGATGATTTGGGTTACATGAGATAAAACAATCTTCTCCCACCTTTGTTGTTACGATTGAGGTCAAGCAAATTTAGGTTCCTTATCTCTATCATTGTGAATATGGTGAGATAGAGAGTGAATATTTCTCTCAAGGAACTTTTTATTCAAGTCTCCATGCAAGTGTAGATGGCCCGGATCACAAGAGATGATCTGGTCTCTAAATTGACCATGATGTTAAAGCGACTAGTCAATTGCAACTTTAATCAGAACACTTTAGCTTTTATAGCCACCTAATAGTTGTGATGGGTGCTTCTCTCAATGAGAACTTTATAGTCAATTCTTAATATGAGGGCACAACAGATGACCCAGATCACATAAGATAATTAGGCTTCTCAAATGATCATACTGTTTAAGTCACTAATTGGTTATCATTTTAATCAGGATACCTCAAACCCTATATTCACCCGATTGTTGTGATGGGTGTTATTTCAATAGAACCATGTTTTTGAAGTCAGTTCCTCTATTGAGAACATAACAGATGACTCAAATCACACGATATGATTGAGTCTTCTCCTCCACTTTTCTAAATATGGGAAAGATAAAGGCCTCTATCACTCCATCATTTTGAAAGATAGGTCATTAATGTGCCCCTAGTGTGTATTGTTTTTTTGCATGTTTTATGTCAATTTAAGTCCTCGATACAATGCCAAAACTTGACCCGTCCTGAAATTACGCAGTAATTTTACTTCCAAAATATGGCAAAAAACTTAACCCAATTTATATTTAATGGTTAATGTGCAAAATTAAAATGTTATAAAATATATAAAATAGTTCACACACTAGAGGTTCTACGCAAGTGCACGTATTGCTTCAAGTAAGATAGGGCTTTCTTTAAAAACCCAGTATCGATCCTATAAAGAAACGAGGTAGGAAATCCCATAGGCTAATTCTAGTCTACTACTATCAGGCCTTAGTATGGAATGTTGATTAAAGTGGTTTTTCTAACAAGTAATCCTAAAAGTAAAATTTATGTTTAAAACAACCAACTACTATTCCTAAATGAAAATATTAATTCTAAACATAACCATTTCAGATGAATTATATTGGGGAATTTTCATATGTTAAAAACTACTATTCTTGTAAAGTGAATTAGATAATGTTTAGGATTGGGATACATAAAATTTAATGTAACCAACGAAAATAGAAGCAATTCTCTTATTTACCCTCTTTTGAGCGCATAAAGAACACTGTTTAACTTAAAGTCGATTCCTTAACATCCAAATTTCTCTGTTAGAACTAAGTTTCCTATCACCCTTGCGTCCCACAGCCTAGGCCACAGAATTGACCAAATCTTGGTAATAAGTTACGAAGCCTTACGTCAAATTGATATGAATCTAGCCTATCACCCTAAAAATAACCAATTTACACCCATTAACAAATATTTCCCTAAAAGTGCATTCAACTACATTAATTATTGTAATGTGTCAAATAGGAGCAATAATATCTTTTAATCCTCTAGTCAAGTGATAAAGGACATTGGCTAATTCAGATGTTTGAATCCACATTTATGGTTATATTGAGAGGATACTGGCTCCCACTTCTCCCCCACCTGAGGGCTAACAATCGCACCATATGGTTTCTAAACATCTAAACCAAATTGTTAATCTTAGTTTGTCACCCCAAAATCACATATTCTACACCCATCAAACAATATTTTCCTACTTAATTGCACTAAATCCCATGGAGACTTCACTCTTCCATGACATTAAAGTGTGATCCCTACTTGAATGCTAAAAACATGACAATCCCGGCTCTTATGTTTTGGCATAGATTTTAACAAATCAATTGACCAGATTAAAAAGTAAATAAATTTCAAGACGAATCATCACATTTAAGAAATTAAGAACAAATTCTAATTTGCATCCCAAAATCCTAAACATGAATCCTAGTCATTGCAAAAGAAAAGTAAAAGGAAAACAATGGCATAACATACTAATGCCACTATTTCTTAATAAGAAGAAATAGTAAGAAAGAAAAATCACAAAGCACGAAGAAAATACAACAAAAAACTTCATTACATCAAAGCAAAACCACTAGATAAGTGCTTACAAAATCATAAGACAATGAAGAACACAATACTTAGATTTTTTTCCTTGAAAGAAAGATGAAAATCTCTCCCACAAAGTCTCTCGTTGATCCATGCAAGGCTAGTACATTTCCTTACATATTCTCTCAAAATACCCTCTCTATTCTCTCCAAAAAAGGTGCCTACTCTAAGATCTCTAAACCTTCTCCACGTTTTTTCCTCTTCCCCATTCACTCTTAGGGTCAAAGGATGTTAAAAACTGTCAAAATTTGTGAAAAGATGTGTCCCTTGGCGTTCATAACCATCTCTATGTGTCCACAACCGTTCCTAGCGTTGTTTGTCGTTGTCTGGCGCCGTTTGGCGCTATCTGGCACTATTTTTTGGTCTGGGAGTCGTTCGACACTAGTTCTGGCACAGTTCGGTGCTACCTTGTGCAGCTCCACCATTTTGCTCTGTTTGGCTCTATTTCAGCTATGTTTTGCCTCATTTCAGTTGTATTTCATTCCTAACAGATATACATATAAGGTAAGCATAAAAACAACATTTATTTAAAGTATAATTTTATTCAAAAATATGCGAGAAATGTAAAATAAATTAAGCATAGAAAGTCATATCGAAATGTGCAAGGCCAAAATTTTTTTTCTTGCTCATTTTTGCTCTAAATTGCATCGTTTTTGCTTCATTTTTACCAAAAGTTTATTTCTTGTATTTGAAGATAAAAATATGCAAAATACTTTCCTTTAAAGTGCAATATCACTAAATATCATCAAATATAGGCATTAAAAATATATGAAAAATTGAACATTTTTTAGGTGTATCAAAATCTCCCAAACTTGACTGTTACTGGTCATTAAGTAACACTATAACTTTAAAAACTAAATTTATTGATTTGAGATAGTGGGTATCAGTAGAGTTTGCTATAAATTTGTCTCAGAAATGTTATAGTGTAACTTAGGAGAAATTCTAGCAAATCAACATAGGACTAGAGTGTAAGAATATCTCATATTCAACTTAGGAATCCTGATTTTCTATTTAATTCAAAAGTTATTGAAACTTGTCAAACTAAAGATTCATAGAAAGTGTAAAAACAGAATTTAAGCACCTTATCAATATCAATTTGACCAATATTTTTTTTTTGAAATAAGAATAAACTTATGATTGTTTCTAAGTCTTTTCTTTTAAAAAGATTCAAGTGAAACCAAGTTTTGATTAGGCTTCTCCTCAAGCTTCTCCTCACTTTTTTATTTATCACCTTTTTTCTCACTTTTTTATTTTTTTTTCCTTCAAGAAAATTTTAAACCCTAACTTTTTTTTTCTTTTTTATGTGTGGATTGCTATATCTGGATATGTTTTTAATAATTTTGAATTTCACTATTCTCTTTCTAAAATTCAAAACTCAAAACTTTCCCTCGCTTTTTAAAAATGTAAGTATTATTTTAAAAAAGGTTTTAATAAAGGTTCAACTCTCATTAAGTATAAATCTAAGAATCTTAGGTTTTCAAATATTCAACTCATTTCTACTATAAATAGAAAAATCAATTTTCTAAAGTTTTCTACAAAATATCTTAACTCTAGAATAGTTTCTTCATACAGAATTTTAACTAAGTTATTTTTGTAACATTCTTAAAATCAAAATTATAGTAACCTAAAGATAACATCATATACCACAAGTCATTTTAAAAGTGATATTAAATTAAATATGGGCTACTGAGGACAAATAAAGTTAAGTTTTTAAAATTTTTCTTCCCCCCAAACTTGAATTTTTAAATATTTTGTAATTAAATCCATAAAATATAGCAGGAAGAAAAAGTAAAAGTTGAATCTTCTAACTACTACAACATCCTATCAAATTCATATACATGCATAATCATGATAGAATGACTGCAAGAGAAAGTAAATCTAACATAAAACATGCTTGTAATAATATTAAACTAAAAGGAAGTATACTCACTTTAAAATCTATTTTTCTTCCTACCCCCAAACTAGATTTTAAATATGTATATCATTAAATACGGAAAATATAAGTAGGAAGAAAAACATTTCCGAAATTTTATCTACCACATATGTTATCATAAACATTTACAATTATTAATTAGTAAATTTTTTATCAGAGAGTAAATCTAAACTAAGCATGCTAGAATGAAATTGACTAATAAAAGTCTAACTAGTATAACATGTATCAACATAAGAATATAAAAATGTTCTTTAGTTCTTATATAAAATTGTAACACAAACACAAACACACATGATAAATGAGGTTAATTCTTCCTTTAACTCATCACATCTCACTAACTTCTAATTTCTAACGGAATCGCTACACTAATAAATTAGGTACTTATAAATGATTTTATAAAGTCTAATCCTATAAATATGATTATCCCTGATATATTGGTTCATGTGCACCAACTTCGGAAATTATAAAAACCCTTTAATTAAGCATCTCTAACAGTTATAAAGATAGTGTAAGATAATCCACATGTTACTCATCAAATAGGTTTAAGGCTCCTACCAAATGAAAACAAAGTCAGAGAAAGGAAGTAACAAAATTAAGATGGACATTCACTGTCAAATTCATGATGTCTCCTATAAAACTTAAGTCCGGCTGAGACCCGAGTCATAATGGACACGTCAATCCAACTACAACAAGAAAACATACAAGTTTAGCCATAATAAGAAGTTAAGGAATCAACTCCCTCTTGACACACAGAGATAGAATCAAACCACTAACAATCCAAGCATCCGCTAATCATTAATCAAACTGATCAATCCACAGCAAAGGAAATACAATACAATACTAACAATCATGACTCTTAAACATATTAAATCAAAGCACCCTAATAACTATGGGTTGCCTCCCATAAAGTGTTTGGTTTAACATCAATATCCCAATAAATGATTCATCCTGAATCAAAATTCCATTTAATTAATCATTTATCAATCACCCAATCTTTTCTGGATCCAGGGACTCCTACAAAATCCTCCAATTTTAATTTTTTCTTTCAGCTCTTCCTCTTTAGATTGATTCATATCATTATTTTTCGTGTTTCTTTCTAGACCCAATACTCTTTCTAATGATTTTCTAAATTTTCATATTAATATCTTTCTTGAAATTTATAAGAAATGGATCTTTATAAGTTACTTCGAGATCTCCTAAATTTTGGATCAGATTATCTCTAAATGATTAAGATTCAGGATCAAATTCTTCTAGATTACTCTTCTGTTTCAACTTATCTTCTAATTCTTTCCCTTGGTATTGAGTAAATAGTGGAGGTGGTCGTTCTATATTTATCTTAGATGAGGAAAAAGGTTTTTCTAAATCCTTAGGAATTTCTTCCATTAGTCTTTCAACCTCCTTATCCTCATCTCTCAACTCAAAGGTCTCTTGAAGCATATCCTCGAATTCTCTTATAAATATTAGTTTGATAACTTTAAATTGCTCATCATTCAACTCTTTAAGGTTTATCTCAAGGTCACTAGGTAAAATCTATGAGGGATAACTGTTAATTGCATTAATAATCTGCCCCAGTTGGTTTTCTATATTCCTTATTGTGGCCCCTCGACTTTATAATTGATTTTTCATTTGATTAACAACCTTTTAAAATAGTAATTCATTCTCCTCATCATGTGGGTTGGAGTTAAAATTATGAGGAAAAGAGAGTTCATCGTTAAAATCACTCTGACTATTCCAATTACATGTCTGATTAAATTGTTTATCTTCCCAAACTTGGTTTTTTCCTCCAAAATTATTATTCCAGTTAAGTTTTGAATGAATTTCCCAACCTCGATTGTAATAATCGGTATAATGATTGTACATCCCATGGCTAGTTTCAAAAGAGTTAGTCTTGATCAATTATCCAAATGAATTTTTCTCAATATTTGGGGGTCTGATACTCCTAAAAATTACCTACTTTTTCATATATTTTTTTTGCTTAATTTTAATGATTTTTAATGATATTACACTTTAAAAGAAAGTATTTGCATATTTTTTATTTCAGGTAAAATAAATGAAATTTTGTGGAAAATGAAGTAAAAATGACGCAATTTGGAGTAAAAACGAGCGAGAAAGAAAAATCCGACTTAACACATTTTGATATGTCTTTTAATGCTTAATTTACTTTACATTTATCACATGTTTTGAATGAAATTACATTTTAAAGAAAGTTTGTTTTTATGCTTATTTTGTAGTTATATAAGTTAAGAGCGAAACGCAATTGAAACGGGGCGAAACGGACCTGAAACAGAGCCAAACGAAGCAAAATGGTGGAGCTGCTGCAGAGTGTCGCATGATGCTCCAAAATCCAGAGAACTAGCACATGATGCGTCAGAGATGACTTTTTGCAGATTAAGGTGGTTTGGGATGAATTTTGGGCAAATTTTCTAAGGGACACTTATTTTAGACATCCCTTAGAGTGATTCAATGCATCTAAACAATTTGGAATGTTTTTTTATGAAGGGATATGTCTCTTGGATCAATGGAAATGTATTTTAAATTTAAAAGAGTTGACTTTTGGATAAAATTTTGGAGGGAATTTTAAATTCTTTTTGGAGGGAGGCACCCTTTTATAAAATAGAGGGAAATGTAGAGCTTGAAAGAGAGTTTTTGGCATGAGTTTTGGGTGGTGTGTGTGTGTGTGTGTGTGTGTGTGTGTGTGTGACGTAGAGAAGAAGAAGGCAAGCGAGAAAGAGAGAAAGTCAATGGCTTGGAGATTTTCTTCAAAGATTTTAAGAGAAGAGGGAAGGTGACAGATTTCTTCTTCATTACACTTCCAAGAGAAAATTGAGAGTGCTTGTAAGGAGAGAAGGGCTTGAAGAGAACTTCTACGGATTTGCTTGGAAAGGATTGTGAGATAAGTTGTGTATTTTATTTATTTAATTCTTTGAACTTATTTTTATTAATGAAATCCGTGTTTGTTATATCCTTCTCATAAATTCTGAGTAGTCTTCTTTATCCTTCTCCCTACTTTGAGATATGGTTTTCTGAAAAATTAATTTTATTTTCTACGATTTTAAATGTCAATAATTTGTGATGATTTGAACTCAGATCTTCATTTACTTTTTGATTTGGTCAATTGAAATGTTAAAATGTGCTAAGAAACATATGTTCCGAAATGGCTATGACTTTTACAACATGGAGAGAATCACATTTGATTTCATGGGAGAGTATGTTATCTATAGAATTGAGTGCAAATATATAGGGAAATATACTTTGTTGGATGCAGAATTGAAGATTTTAAGGTGACAGATTAAAATCCCCAATTTGGTCTAGTTGATTGGAAACTGATGCGAGATTATTAGCCCTCTGGTGAGGGACTAGTGGGAGCTCTAAAGTAGCGTCGGTACCCTCCCAGACTAACTACAGATTTATTCACAAAACTCTGAATTAGTCAATATTCTTTATGCACTTGGAAGAGGTTAAATAATATGATTGCTCTTGTTTGGCACAAAACAATTTATATATATTTTTTTTTCAAATGATTTTAATTTATTTACACCATATACTCAATGAAAAGAGGAAAGGGGGAGGATGCTTTCTTAAATTTGAACTCTTCGTCACAAAACTTTTTTTAGTTTTAGTAAATTTAATTTTGAAGTTTATAAATTAGTTTAGTAAACTTAGTTCTTTAAATTACATTTTTGTTCGCATTCATTAAACTCATTTAACTTTTCTTTCTTACTTTAATTTTTATAGTTTGAATATTGTGATTTATATTATTATCATAAGAATTTTCATCTTCCAAACTAAGACTTGATAGTAGTATACTAGAATTAGCCTAAGGGATTTCTTACTGCGCTTCTCTGTGGGATCAATACTGGGTTGTTAAGGAAAGTCCTATATTACTTGAAGCGATACATGCACTTGCGTAGAACTCTTAGTGTGTGAACTATTTTATATATTTTATATACCATTTCGATTTTACACATTAAATACTTAATATAAATTGGGTCAAGATTTTGACCATATTTTTTAAAGCTAAATTATTGCATAATTTCGGGACAGGTTAAGTTTTTGGCGGAGTTACTGGGGAATTAAATTGACATAAAACACGTAGAAAAACAACACACACTAGAGGCGCATCAGGGCACTCAAGAATAACTTTCTACATATTGATCTAGCTTCCTCGCAATATCTGCAACCGAAGAACATAAATTAGTAAGCATATCTTCTTGAAAATTTTCCACTCTCTTGGGGTTTACTGTCTCGAAGCTACTAACATTATAATCCAAATCTGAATATTCATTATATTGTTGATCCGCCGTTTCTACACTAAATTCTTGGAGTCTTTTGTGATTCATCATACTCCTAAATGTTCTCTCCAAATCTGAGTCATACTGTTCAAGGTCTGCAGTACCTGAACTACGCATACAAATCTAAAGACATAACTAATATGACAGATATCAACAATATTTTTGGTATTTTTAGTTTTATTCAAAATAAACACAAAATAATTAAACACACTATATAATACTATTATAATTTCCAAATCTAAGTCTTACATGTTCAACTAAAAATTCTCCTAAAGTTCTTACCGTTGCTTTCCTGATAACGACACAAAAAACTTGGTGTGTCTCTAGGGTGTGTTGTTTTTCTGCGTGTTTTATATCAATTTAAATCCCCGATACAATGTCAAAAACTTGACTAGTCATAAAATTACACAGTAATTTAGCTTCCAAAATATGCCAAAAAACTTGACCCAATTTATATTTAGCGGTTAATGTGCAAAATCAAAATGTTATAAAATATATAAAATAGTTTACACAATAGAAGTTCTACGTAAGTGCACGTATCACTTCAAGTAATATAGGGTTTTTTTTAAATAACTCAGTATTGTTCTCACGGAAAAGCGAGGTAGGAAATCCCTTAGGCTAATTTTAGTCTACTACTATCAGATCTTAGTATGAAATGTTGATTAAAGTGGTTTTTCTAACAAGTACTCCTAAATGTAAAACTTATGTTCAAAACAACCAACAACTATTCCTAAATGAAAATATTAATTCTAAAGATAACCCTTTCTGGATGAATTGGTTGGGGAATTTTGCGATGCTAAAAACTGTTATTCTTGTGAAGTGAGTTAGATAATTTTTAGGATTGGGATACATAAAATTCAATCTAGCCAATAACAGTAGGAGCAATTCTCTTCTTTACCCTCTTTCGAGCACATAAAAAACATTGGTTAACTTAAAGTCGATTCCTTAACATCCAGAATTCCCCGTTAGAACTAACTAGCCTGACACCATAGCGTCTCACAGCCTAGGCTGTTGACCTCAATTTTGAGGTCTTTCTTTCTTTCCCTCTTCCCAGAGCCTAAAATCTAGCCTTAGGGTTTCCTATTTGACTCTCCTAGAGGACTAGACTGGGACCTACAATATTTAGAAATTCGAGTCATCTCTTCACTCTTCGAAGTTTCATGTGGATGGTTTCTAATTCTTAACATCCAGTTGAGTCGATTAAAGCCGACATATTGAAGCTCTTTTTGAGTTCTCATAGGAATTTGAAAGACATAGGTGGACCCACGACGTTCGCTGTTTGACTTTCTGTCGAGAGCAATATGTTTGACTGTAATTATCGTTTAGGCGAGGAACAGTCATCAATTCGCTCATTAAACGACTCTGATTGGACCAAAATAATTTCTTTTGCCATAACACGCTCGAATTAAAGTTAAATTGGTATGATATTCAACGAACTTGTCCAGGTGACCTCGAATGACGAAACAGATTGCGCCAGTGCGTCCGTGGCATCGATTTTAGCCGGAAATGACATATATATTGATAAAGTTTTGAATCGAGATAAATTGTGCATGAATTAATAAATTTTGAATAAAATATTTTTTTTATTATTTAGTAAATTTAATTAAAAGAGGAGAGGGGAAAAATATCTCACGCTTTTTTTTCTTCTCTTTCCCCATCTCTCTTGCCCTATTCGAACCATTTCCTCCCCTCTCTTCTCTTGATCGAATCTTGAAGTTTCCCTCCGGTTCTTCAGTCATCTCATTCATTGTCGGCCTTAACCAACTTTCACAGCCAGTCGCTTTGTCGGTAACCATTCTCTAACAGTTTTTGCCGCCCAAAAGGATCTACTAAACTCCCTTCTCTTGGCTTTGGGGGCTTTTTAATTCTTTTCGGTGATTCTCCTCACCGCCCCCGATGCTCACCGCCGGTGAGCCATTTTCTCATTTTTGCCTATAAATACCCCTTTGAGGGGAAGATTTGGGGGTTCATGTTTTCGCACGGGAGATATTGAGAGGTTTCGCTTGGTTTTGTTTCTTCGTTCTTCTCTGGATGTGATATTGGTCCATCGGTTCGCTGGTGATTCACTCGTACGATTTGAAAATTTCATTGATGCTTTGAGGCTTTTTTTATACTTTCTGGAAGTAAGTTCTTATTTCTTTGGCTGCCCCAAAATGGATTCTTGACTTTAGAAAGGCCTTTAGATGAGAATATATTCATGTGATGGATTTGTACTACGGTATCATGAGGTAGATGGAAATTCTCGCATCTCTTTAGAATTATATTTGGTTATTTGGGAGGGTTTCTTCTAGTTTTCTTGTAGAACTTGAAGTTTTCCTTTCCTCTTTTATACTCATTCATAGATCTTAAGTGTAGTTTTAATTCCAAGAAAGAAAGAAAGGCGGGTTGAAATGTGATGATTTTAATTAGTTATTTGAGTTAGCCCTGATTTCTTTTCTTTTAAAGACAAAGGAGACTTATGAGGAAACTTCCATTGAGGATTTATAATCTTGCGAACCTTACATGAATTTCACAAGCTTCCTTTCGATTCTCTATTACCTCAGCTGCAGTTTTTTTTCATGTTATGTAGAAAAGCCTCCTATCCTATACGAGTTCTTGGCTTGATTCATGTTTTTCGGAATTATTCTCATATTCAGTTTATATTCTTTGATTGCTTAGTAGGAGGTTTTGGCTTCAAACTATTAAGCATTGGAAGTATTATCTCTTTTTTCTTTCTATCTTTCTTCCGTTCTTTCTTCTTTGCTTTCTTGGTTTTCAAAGAAAATTTTATTAATCCTTGTTACATTACGAAATCCGAATCGAATTGATTTTGAGATTATGAGTTGTTGTTTCCTTAAGTGGCTAGAATTTGGTTTGATTTTTGTATATGTTCATATCTGGAGTGATCATAACCTCTATATATAAGATCTATATTAATTTCATGAGTTTAGTCACCTTTCACCCCAAGAGTGCTTACCGTGGATTTAGATGTTCTTTTATATTCTTTCTCGCTCAATATTATAAAGTACTGTAGGAGAATTTGTTTAGAGGACATATTATTGTTTCTTTTCATACACCTTTATATGGATTTCTGTTTCAAGTATTCCATTAAATTTAATGAAAGTTTTACATATATACCACCTAATTTCTACACATATATGTGTAAACCCAACACCAAATTGTTTTATATTTATGCCATCTTGACCTTTTTCTTTTTTAAGTATGCAGCCTCGGACTATGGAAAATGTGGCATATATATAGATTGAAGTCTAAAATATGGGATGTATAGGTGCTTAAGAATTGAGTGTCATGCATATAAAGCTTCCTAGAAAATATTATCCATAAACTTCTGTGAAGATGTTTGCTGAATCACCGAAATGAATAATCCATGCGGCATTTATGAGTATTAATGTTGAGGGCAATATGAGACAAACAATGGCTTAACTCTTGCAGAAACGTTTAAATTATCATCTCATAATTGAAAGCTCTATTGCATGATACCAAGAACAGTTAGCTTTGTTTTACAATTTGGGCATGTGTAATAATGATATCTAGTTTTCTTTTTTTACCTTATATTTTGATATTGTAGAAAGCACTGTGGCTAAGTTTTCTTTGCTCTATTTCAGAATATTGTGGCTTATTACCCGTGGCTGGGAACCTTTATAGTTTGATAATCTAGTTCTCATTACATGGTATAAAAAGAGAGTGGCGAATGTCCTGCTACTTCACTCGAGACCACCTATTTGGGCACTTTTTGTTGTTAGCCTGGTGGTTTCCTTGTTGCTCTAACCCGAAACCTGCTATGTGAGGGTTTTTCTATGTTAATTTGATTATTTCTCCTGTTGCTTCACTCGAGAACCTATTTGGGCACTTTTTGTTGTAGCCTGGTGGTTTCCTTGTTGCTCTACTCGAAATCTGTTATGTGAGGGTTATTCTATGTTAATTTGGTTATTTCTCTTGCTGCTTCACTTGAGAACACCTATTTGGGCACTTTTTGTTGTTAGCCTGGTGGTTTCCTTGTTGCTCTACCTGAAACCTGTTTTGTAAGGGTTCTTCTATGATAATTTGGTTGTTTCTCCTGTGACCCCTCTAATAGCCACCTTTCCTATTTATGAGAAAGTGTTAAATGGCGCATTTATTGATTCGACATGTTTTTTTAGGAAGATCGAAATGCCTAGTTCTTTGGGCTGAATTGAAATGTAATGCTCCTTATGATATTTTGTTGGGAGAGTTGCATTTAGTTTTTTTTTTATTATTGGAGAAATTCTATAGCAAGTTTTTTACTCATCTGATTTGAATTTGGAAATTATGAAAGCTTATCTTTGGAATTTATACTTTTTGCTTCCATCATTTGAATAATCAATTCTCACTCAAAAAAAAAAGGAGGAGCACATGGAATATTAAATTGGCCTGTAAGTTCTAGGTGCGGGGTAACGGACAATGATGCAAAGAACCACTAATCACCTCTTCTTATAGCTGAAAATATAAAAAAAACAATATTCAATTAGTGAGATGCCCTTTCACTTACTTAAGTCGTCGACAGCTCTAACCCTTCCCCAAAGGGCTTGAGAATTGGTAGTTAAAAAAGAATAGATACTACAGTTGTGAAGAGAAAAAACACTACATATCATTAACTGATAAGTCTAGATACTACACAACAAATACCACAATACATAATAGACATTACACAATAGATACTACATATCACACCCTACACGACAGATACTACATTTATAACACATCATATATTACACAATAGACACTACCCGACATATATTATAAGAATAGATATTACATTTCTTTTGAAAGTTCGGCTATTACATAATTAATCCCACCTATTAGACATCGATGTACTATACACTTTTGATTGATAAGTTCAGATACTATATATCACTTATCCTAACATCACATATAGTTGCACCATACCCCGATAAGTTCAGATACTATCTCACATGGGTACATTATATCTTTAACAAGATAAGTCCAGATACTATTTAGATTCACACATCCATTAAATTATAGGGTATAGGCTGCCCGACTATAATGGTGATTCGTTGGTGACCTCTAGTTGATATTGATAGGTTGACTTTGATATATCAGTGGCCTGGGGGATCGAGAAAAAAAAAGTGAAGTCTAGTCTGAGCTTAACCCCAAATTAAAATCATATATTCCACTTTAAATTTTCATATGCTTATCAGTTAACCTTTCTATTATAATATGCAAATGTTTATCTAATCCTTTTATATTATGTGATTGTAATTTGTTTTGTAGTTTCACCAGAATTAACCAGGTACACTTTTAGTTGTTTCAGTTTCTTTACTTTTCCTATTACATAGTTCTTTCTTTATTGTACGTTTCTTTTCTTTTATATTGTACTATAACTTTCCGCATATTCTTTGTACATTTTTCTTACCTTACTTTGTTACATAGCTTCTTTTTCTTTCTTTATTGCACTGTAGTATCTACATTTGTCTTTATTCTTGCTTTTAGTTACTACCTTTTAATATGTTCATACAATTCCCTAGGATAGGCTGCTCGAGGCATGGTTTTTCTTTTCTTTACTCTCTTCATGTAACGAGACGACAACGTGGTCGGTTGATGACTCATCTCCAGACAATAGTTAGGAATACAACAAAAGGTGGAGACAGAAGTGTCGACTGAACCTCGATTGATTTAAATAACATACCTATAAGACGTTGAGGTTGTTCATCCGGTACAACGTAAATCCTCAAACTATCTTTTAGGACCTCGTACAATTATATATATCATACGATAAAAGTTATAAAATTTTTAGGTATCTGAGTTCGTCATTCGATACAACATAAATTCTCACATTTTCTCAGGTTATTTACATATGAATGTTTATATAAACCCCAAATATCTAAATAACTTGCAAGACTGAAAAATCACATGATTTCCCTTTCAAAAATGTAAAGTCAAACCATAGGTTAGTTTGAGATGTCACTGAATATTCTTCAGTATCTTCGATATCCCCTACTTTTCACTCTTTTGGATTCTAGAAATAACAGTTTTTATTCGAACCTATCCCACTTGATTTTTCCTATAAGCAATCGTGAAAATCTAAATGTTGAATTTTTGAAGAGAAAACCTCTGATCATTATCGAGAGTTTTATTAAATGACCCTTGTCATTTGGGATGTAATTAACTATAGGGGCTTACCTGTATAGGGAATTAAAAACCCAGATTAATCTAAACCCTGTCTAATCTGTGTATTAGATTGGGGAATTTGTCGGCTATAAAATTAGCAGACCAAAATAGAGTCATAAGCTTTTAAGTTTAGATAGTTAAGCCTACCAATAAGTGATACATCCATCCTTCGAGATGATATATCATTTATGATATTGTGCTCAGCTGTTTAAACTATTAGATATATGAGGTCTATCTGGTCTCATCATTTTTCAAAAATAAAAAAATATATACCATTTTCACAAAATTAAAATTACATTATATATTATATTAAATTTAAATTTAAAAATCTTATTTTCAAAAAAATATAGCCTACATAGGCCATAGAAGTGACCGAATCTCGGTGATAAGTTAGGAAGCCTTAAGTCAAATTGATATGAATCTAGCCTATCACCCTAGAAAACAACCAATTTACACCCATTAACAAATATTTCCCTAAAAGGGCATTAAATTACAGTAATTATTGTAATGTGCCAATAGGAGCAATAATATCCTTTAATCATCTAGTCAAGTAAAAAAGGACATTGGCTAATTCTGATGTTTTGAATCCACATACGTGGTTAGGCAGAGAGGATACTAGCTCCCACTTCTCCCATACCTGAGGGCTAACAATCACACCATATGTTTTCTAAACATCTGAACCAAATTGTTGATCTTAGTTTGTCACCCCAAAATCACCAATTCTACACTCATAAAACAATATTTTCCTATTTATTTGTACTAAATCCCATGAAGACTTCACTCTTCCATGACATTAAAGTGTGATCCTTACTTGAATGTCGAAAACATGCTCATCTCGGCTCTTATGTTTTGGCATAGATTTTAACAAATCAATTAGCCAGATTGAAAAGTAAAAGAAGTTCAAGAGGAATCATCACATTTAAGAAATTAAGAATAAATTCTAACTTACATTCCTAAATCCTAAACATTACTTATTGCAAAAGAAAAGTAAAAGGAAAACAATGACATAACATACTAATGCCACACTTTCCTAATAAGAAGAAAGTGTAAGAAAAATATATCACAAAGCACAAAAAAACAAAACGAAAAACTTCATTACATCAAAACAAAACCACTAGATAAGAGTTTACAAAATCATAAGATAATGAAGAACAAAATACTTAGTTTTTTTCCCTTAAAAGAAAGATGAAGATCTCTCCTACAAAGTCGCTTAATAATCCATGCAATGCTAGTACATTTCCTTACAAATTCTCTCAAAATCCTCTCTTCAATCTCTCCAAAAAGATAAAAATCTACATTTCTACTCCTATTTTAAGATCTCTAAACCTTCTCAACATTTTTTGGCCAAATAATGTTAACAACTATCCAAAATTGCAAAAAGATGCGTCCCTAAGCATCCATAACCCTCCCTAAAAGTCCACAACCGTTCCTGGCGTCATTTGGAGCTATCTGGCATTGTTTTTGGATATGTGTGCCCTTTGATGCCGGTTCTGGTGCCTCCCTGCACAACTCCACCGTTTGGCTCCATTTTAGCTCTGTTTTACATCATTTTAGTTGTGTTTCATTTCTAACAGATATACCTATAAGATAAACATGAAAACACCCTTTCTTTAAAGTATAATTTCATTCAAGAACATACGAGAAATGTAATGTAGATTAAGCATAGAAAGACATATCAAAATGTGACAGAACAAAATTTTCTTTCTTGATCATTTTGCTCCAAATTGCACTGTTTTTGTTTCGTTTTCACCAAAAGTCCATTTCTTGTACATAAAGACAAAAATATGCAAAAAACCTTCCTTTAAAGTGCAATATCAATAAAAATCACCAAATATAGACATTAAAAGTATATGAAAAATTAAACATTTTTTAGGTGTATCAGTCATACAAATCAGTCTGTTGTTGCAAATATGGTCAAGCAGAACCCCTCAGTCATACCATGCTCAATAAATCTAGCCTAGTTGAGTTTCCTTATGACTAGTCGGTCTTGATTGGTTATCCACTCCCTCGATCATGTCATGTCTANTAAAAATCTACATTTCTACTCCTATTTTAAGATCTCTAAACCTTCTCAACATTTTTTGGCCAAAGAATGTTAACAACTATCCAAAATTGCAAAAAGATGCGTCCCTAAGCATCCATAACCCTCCCTAAAAGTCCACAACCGTTCCTGGCGTCATTTGGAGCTATCTGGCATTGTTTTTGGATATGTGTGCCCTTTGATGCCGGTTCTGGTGCCTCCCTGCACAACTCCACCGTTTGGCTCCATTTTAGCTCTGTTTTACATCATTTTAGTTGTGTTTCATTTCTAACAGATATACCTATAAGATAAACATGAAAACACCCTTTCTTTAAAGTATAATTTCATTCAAGAACATACGAGAAATGTAATGTAGATTAAGCATAGAAAGACATATCGAAATGTGACAGAACAAAATTTTCTTTCTTGATCATTTTGCTCCAAATTATACTGTTTTTGTTTCATTTTCACCAAAAGTCCATTTCTTGTACATAAAGACAAAAATATGCAAAATACCTTCCTTTAAAGTGCAATATCAATAAAAATCACCAAATATAGACATTAAAAGTATATGAAAAATTAAACATTTTTTAGGTGTATCAGTCATACAAATCAGTCTGTTGTTGCAAATATGGTCAAGCAGAACCCCTCAGTCATACCATGCTCAATAAATCTAGCCTAGTTGAGTTTCCTTATGACTAGTCAGTCTTGATTGGTTATCCACTCCCTCGATCATGTCATGTCTAATTTATCTGGTTTGGCTGAGGTTTTTTTTTTTGCTTGGTAGCTCACCCTGACCATGATAAAGATTTAGGGATGCTTCCAACATGTGCATTGTGTCTTATTAGTGTAATACCCCTGTTGAGAGTTGATACACCTAAAATATATAGTGTTTTTATACGCATTTTTATACCTATTTTTTAGATATTGTGTTTTAAGAAAAGTTATTTGTGTGTTTTTCTTTTAGATACAATCAAATGGATAAAAAATGCTAAAAAGAGTGAAAAAGGATTAAATGTGGAGCAAAAATGAAGAAAGGTGCAAAAAAGAATTGGGGTGCTTAAGTGCCAATGTCAGACGCCTAAGCACCAGAGGCTCGTGCCTAAGCATCAGTTACCCGGTGCTTAAGCGCCATAAGTAATTATTTGATGATTCATTGAACTTAGAAGAATTTTTGAAGAGGTGTTTGAAGAAATATCTCATGGACATGAAAATTCATTCAATTGTCTTTTGAGAAAGCGACTTCTAGAAGATTTATTGAATGGAGACACATTTTAAAGGGACACCAAGGCACCTTTTGGATTTTTATTAAAAGAAGAGTTGGATCATCAAGACAAGAGGCCAGCCAACCATCAGAGTTTACAGCCATCATCCATCAAAGTCAGCGTCGCCACCGCCGGCCACTTTCTTTTTATTTTATTTTGAGTGTTTAGATTATATTGTGAGTGAAGTAAGAGAATTCAAAGAAACTTCAAGACATTTTGTGGAGATAATTTGAGATAAGTGTTTTTCTTTGTGACTACACATGGTTTTAATTTAAATTTCTTGTTTGTGTGCATGATTTCTAATTTTAAACTCATGTGTGGTTGTGTTTTCTCTATGGATTCTGAGTACTTTTCTTTATCTTTTTTTCTTAAAATGATTTGTGATTAAGTGTTAAAAGGAAGTTGTGTGAACTATTAGGCTTCAATGTTGGAAGAAGTTGTGATGATTTGAAACCTTGAACTTCATTTATTTCTTGATTTGACTAATTAAGATGTTAATACCTGTTGTGAGAACATGTAAGATCTGAGATGATATTATTTCAGTTAATAAATGGTTTAGAATCACATATTGATTTCATGGATGAGAATGTGGTTCATGCGGTTGACTGCAAATAAATAGGGAAATAAATTTTTCAAGGGTGTAGAATTAAATGACTTTAGAGTGACATGCTAAAGCCCCCAATTTGATTTATAGTTTTAGTTTTTGATATGAGATATTAGCCTCCAAGTGGAGGGAGAAGAAGGAAATCTGGCGTGAGATTTAGTATCTTCTCTACCCAATCGATCTTCAAGACTATTCAAACTATAGATTAGCCAATGTTTTTTATAGCAACTCTAGTAAGGGTAAATAATATTATTGCTCATATTTGACACAACAAAATTTCTCTACTATTACTGATTCGTGATAAGAAAAAAGATATTTTACTTGCACTGTCTTCATCTTGCAAGTATTTAGTTTAATTAGTTGCTAACTCCATTGTCATATATCAAAAATTACAAAAAGAATCAAATTTGCATTCCTATTTCAGCATCTTCAGTTTAAGTTTGTGCTAAGTAGATTTTTGTCATCTAAAATTTCTAAACTTTCTAGTTTTTAAAAGTGCATATTGCTAATCTCCCAATAGGTTTGATATTTGGGGCATAGTCAAAAAGTCTTATATTATTTGATAACGATACATATACTTGCATAGTATCTCATATTTAAATATTATAATTGTATTTTTATTTGTTTCATAGTGGAAAACTTAGCTTTTTTTTGGATCAAGTTTTGACTTTGTTGCAAATTAAGAATAATTATTAAGGAAATTAAGCATATAATCACATACATCACACTTTACATCTATAAACAAAGTTGGGATCAAGTTTTCAGCGTTGTTGCTAGGGAGATAAAAAAGAGAGTTGAATTACAGAAATTTGCAAAAATTTTCAAAAGACTTTTTTAGAAATTAAAATTTTCTATTTTTACAAAGTCTTATTTTAACTTTAAGATTTATTGTAGGAATATTGTAGTGTTGTTTTTATATAAAGTTCTTATTTGTGTGTTTTTATTTTTATTTCATTTTATATGTGTTTTATAGTAATGTATGTGTAGTTCAGGTTCCACGGGACTTGTGCCTTACGATTTTGAATTAGAAAGAACTATTTAAAAAATTAAAAATTACTAAAAAATTTTCAAGAAATGACAAATCAAACTAATCAAAATGTTAATGAATTTAGACATTTAAGAGATTATGAAAACCCTACGGTGGATGAACTTCATTGTAGTATTCAAAAACTCATTGTAGTAGCTAATTCATTTGAACTTAATCCTGCTATTATCTAAATGATATCAAATAATCACTTTAGGGGAGCATCAACTGAAGATCCAAATTTACATCTTGCCAATTTTCTAGATTATGTGTTACATTTAAATATGATGGTGTATCAGATGATGCTATAAGACTTAGAATATTTACTTTCTCACTGAGAGATAAAGTTGAGATATGGTTACATTCATTATCATCTGAATCTATCAGAACTTTAAGTGATTTAGCACAAAAATTCCTTGTTAAATATTTTCCACCATAAAAAACTGTGAAGCATAGAAATGATATTACATCTTTTTGTCAGTTTGACGGGGAGTATATTTATGAAGCATGGGAACGATTTAAAGAACTCTTAAGAAAGTGTCCACACCATACTATACCAGATTGGTTAGTAATTCAAACATTTTATAATGGATTAGTTGTATCTCCTAGATCCATTATCGATGACATTTTTGGTGGTTCATTGATGTCAAAACCACTTCATGACGCTTATGTTTTAATTGAAGAAATGGCTACAAAAAAATTTTAATGGCCTTCTGAAAGGGTAAATATAAATAAAGTAACCAATATTATTGAAACTGATGCTTTTTCCAAGCTAGAAAATCATGTTGCAGCAATTTCAGGGAAGTTAGATCAATTTAGAATGAATTTTTCAAAACCAATTTCCATAATTGAAGAGAATTTATTAAGTCAAATAGTAGATTCTCAAGCATCATTAGAGACTTTGAAGGCCATAAATAATAAACAGAATAACCCATATTCAAACTATTATAACCCATGTTAGAAGAACCATCCTAACTTTAACTGGAATAATACTTCGGGTGGTAGTAATTAACAATGGAGGAACAACCAAGTAAACCCATTAGGAAACTGGAAAAACCAAAGGAATAATAATTATAAACCTACGTATCCTACAAGTTTTAACAGTAATCCACAATTTAAGGAGAAGAAATTGCCTATAGAAGAAGTGGTGTTATAAATGAGAAATCAATTATAAAGTCAATGAGCTACAATTAGAAATATTGAGAATCAATCAGGACAAGCAACAAATTCATAAAGTAATAGATCCCAAGGAATACAGAAGTAAATCAGAAAGACCAGTATAAAGAGCAAGTAAAAACCGTTCAACTCATAAGTGGAAGAGAATTAGAAGGAAGAGTTCAAAAAGAGACTGAAGTAGAGAGAGAAGAGATTGAAGAATCAAAATAGGACGCTAAAAAAGGTTTAGAGAGACCTATTTTTCCACTTAAAGTTGATTTAGAAAAACCACCACCTCCATTTCCCTACAGGCTTTAACAACAAAAGTTGGATAAGCAATTTTCAAAATTTATGGAAATTTTTAAGAAGCTTACCATTAATATTCCATTTATTAAAGCTCTAGAACAAATGACAAGCTATATAAAGTTTATGAAGGATATTCTTAATAGAAAAAAAGAAGTTTGAAGGTAATGAAACAGTTGCACTTGGTGAGGGGTACAGTGCTATAATTCAGAAAAAGCTTACTGAAAAGCTTAAAGATTCTGGTAGCTTTACAATTTCATGTGCAATAAGAGACAAATTTTATGAGAAAGCTTTATGTGATTTAGGAGCAAGCATCAACCTTATGTCATTATCAATATTTAAAAGATTGGGATTTGATGAAATAACCCCTACCATTATAACTTTGTAGCTAGCAGATTTTTCAATAACATATTCTAAGGGAGTTATATAAGATGTCCTTGTGAAAGTTGATCAATTTATCTTTCATATTGATTTTATTGTGCTAGATATGGAGGAAGATAAAGAGATACCTATCATTTTGGGGAGATCTTTCCTATCCACTAGAAGAGCAATGATAGATGCGCAGAAAAGAGAATTAACAATGCGCATCAATGATCAAACAGCTACATTTAATATTTTCAAATCAATGAAATATCCTACAAAAGGTAAAGATGATGAATGCTATAGAATGTATATTATAAGATATTTAATTGAATGTCATTTTGAAAGCAACTTATGAAGACAAATTTGAATTGAAAGAGATGGAACACAAACAAGAAAAAGATTTAGACCAATACAATGATTTATATAAGGAAGATTCAATTTATGTTCAAAAAAAATTTGATGTTTTGGGCATGACAGAAAAAGATACATCATTTTGTCCATAAATTGAAAAACCTCCTGAGCTTAAGTTGAAGTTGCTTCCTGAACATTTGAGGTATGTCTTTTTAGGTGAATCCTCTACATTACCTATTATAATTTCTTCAAAGTTAACTCCAAAAGAAGAAGAAAGTTTAATGAAACTTTAAAGAGTTATAAGAAATCCTTTGGATGGACAATTGCTGATATAAAAGGAATCAATCCTTCAATTTGTATGCATTGAATTCATATGGAAGAGAACTACAAACCCAAGGCTAAACCTCAAAGGAGATTGAATCCTATTATAAAAGAAGTTGTTAAGAAAGAAATTATAAAGTTGTTAGATGTTGAAATTATCTACACTATTTCAGATAGTACATGAGTTAATCCAATGCATTGTGTTTCTAAGAAAGGAGTGATTGTGACTTTGAATAGACACAATGAGTTAATACCAACAAGAAAAGTCACGAGATGGTGAATATGCATCGACTATAAAAAAATAAATCTCGCCACTAGGAAAGATCATCCACCACCCTTTCTAGATCAAATGCTGGATAGACTAGTTGGACATAAAAACTTTTATTTTCTGGGTGGATATACTGGTTATCACCAAATACAAAGAGCTCATGAGGATCAAGAGAAAACAACTTTTATCAGTGTTTATGATACATTTGCTTTTAGAAGAATGTCATTTGGTTTATGTAACGCACCAACAACAAATCAAAGATGCAGGATAGCTATTTTTTGTGATTTATTTGAAAAAGGGAATGAAGTTTTTATGGATGATCTTTTAGTGTTTAAAACTTCATTTGAATCATGTTAGAACATTTTTCAGAAGTTCTTAAGCGTTGTGAAGAAACAAATTTAGTCCTTAATTGAGAAAAATGTCAATTTATGGTAGCAAAATGAATAGTTTTAGGACATCAAATTTCAAAAAATGGAATGGAAGTAGACCCTACAAAAATTCAAGTAATTGTTAATTTACTGCACCAAACAAGTGTGAAGGAAATTAGGAGTTTTTAAGGGCATGCTGGATTCTACAGGTGTTATACTAAAGACTTCTAAAAAATTACTAAGCCTCTATGACATTTACTTGAAAAAGATGTGATTTTTAATTTTGATAAAGACTGCCTAAAAGATTTTAAATTATTAAAAGAAAATTAATCACTACACCAATCAGTATTTTGCCAGATTGAGGAAAACATTTTGAATTAATCTGCGATGTTAGTGATTATGCTATTGGAGTTGTTTTAGGACAAAAGCATGATAATATTTTCAAAGTTATCTACTATGCTAGTAGAACTCTTAATAAAGCTCAAATTAATTATACCACAACTAAGAAAGAGTTATTAGTAGTATACATGCTTTTGATAAATTTAGATCATACATAATTCGAATTAAATGTATTGTGCATACAGATCATTCTACTATTAAGTATTTAATGAAAAATAAGGATGCAAAACCAAGTTTGATAAGATGGGTTCTTCTTTTGCTTGACTTTGAAATAAAAGATATGATGGGAGCTGAGAATCAAATTGCCAATCATTTGTCCAGACTTGAATTAGAAAAACTACTCAGTTTTGAAAAAAGAAATTAATGAACATTTTCCAGATGAAGAATTGTTCAATGTTAATGAGTGGTGTGTTCCATGGTATACCAGCATTGTGAATTTTATTGTTAGTGATATTATACCCTATAGAATGACTTACCAACAAAAGAAGAAATTTATATATGAAGTTAAGACTTATTTTTGGGATGACCCATTTTTATATAAATAAGGAAATAATCTAATTATTCAAAGATGTGTGCATTTAGAAGAAACTTATGAAATTATCTAAAAAAGTCATACTTTTGATTTTGGGGGACATTTTGGTATTGATAAAACAACATATAAAATTTAATAATCTGGATTTTATTGGCCTATAATCTTTAGAGATGTTAACGCTTATATCAAAATTTGTGATTAATGACAACGAGTATGCAATATTTTTAGGAGGAATGAGATACCCCTCAATTATGTATTAGAAGTTGAGATAATTGATGTTTGAGGATTAGATTTCATGGGACAATTTATACCATCTTTCGGAAATTTATATATACTATTAGCAGTAGACTATATATATAAATGGATAAAAGTTATTGCTTTATCTCGATGTGATGCTCAAAGTGTTGCAAAGTTTTTAAAAATGAACATATTTTGTAGATTTGGGATGCCGAGAGTCATCATAACTGACTGGGGAAGTCATTTCAGAAATGCAATAATAGAGAAATTATTAAGGAAATATCATATAAACCATATAATTACTACTGCTTATCATCCTCGGACAAGTGGTTTGGCTGAATTATCCAATCGTGAAATTAAAATAATATTAGAAAAATCTATAAATCCAACCAAAATGAATTGGTCGGCTAAGATTGACAATGCTTTGTGGGATTATAGGACTGCATACATAACTCCTATAGAAATGTCTCCATACATGCTAATATTGGAGAAAGCATGTTACTTACCAGTTAAACTTGAGCATAAAACATATTGGGTTATTAAAGAATTTAATTAGAATTTAAAGAATGCTTGTGAGAAAATGTTTTTGTAATTAAATGAGCTTGAAGAGATAAGGAATGAATTTTATGAAAGTGTTAAGATTTACAAATAAAAGATGAAGATGTGGCATGATCAGATGATTCTCACTAAAAATTTTTAGCTAGGGCAACAAGTTTTGCTTTACAATGCAAAATTAAGATTATTTCCAGGCAAACATAAGTCCAGGTGGATGAGCCTATTTATTGTGATGAAAGTTTATCCCTATGGAGCTGTGGATATCAAAGATCCTAAAACTGATAAAATATTTAAAGTGAATAGTCACAGAATGAAATCCTACTTGTTAGGTGAACAACTTAAATTAAATGATTTTCTGATGTTGGATCAACCAGAATAAGCACTGCTTACGTCGGGCTGACGACGTTAAACCAAGCGTTCTGTGGGAGGCAACCCATGATTATCTGTGTTTTTGTTTTTATTGTTGTGATGTTGTGTGTGAATTAGAAAATTTTGGTAGTATTTTTTTTATATATTAAGTTAGTGATTATTCTAAGACCTTAATAGATGACTTAAACATGTTAGAACGAGTGTTTGGACGTTAAGTTGGCAGGTGCTAAATATGGCACTGGTGCTTAAGCGCCAAAATCCAACGCTTAAGCGCGACAGTTAAAAAACATGTGTTAAATTAAATTTCTACAAGTTTTAACCAAGGATTGGTTAGCTTGGATGTGAGAGACAGTTCTGGACATGCCTAGAAGTTATAGGAAGAGTTTAAAGCCTATAAATAGAAGGGTTATGTAAATATTTTACCACAATTAGACTTTAACCCTAAATCCTAAGTGAAAAAGAGAGGGTTTTAGAAATATGTCATATTGGGAGAGTGATTTGAAAAAGGAGAAGGCAATGAGAAAGAATTTTATTAGTCCAAGTGCGCAAGAGTTATATAACAGTTTCCTCGTTGTTAGTATCGAAGGAGTAGTGGAGAAAATCACTAAGATTGAGGCTGACATGGCTTCAATTGAAGCAAAAGTGATGGAAGTTAACGCGCATCTGGATCATATAAGATGGCAACTTAAGATGCAGTTTAGCCATACCAATTTTATAGAAGAAGCGGACAAGGCTATGTGTCCGAAGAGTAAATTGATTGAAGAAGATTCAATTAGAGTTATTAATCATCGTCTGTTCTTTCATATGTACATTCCGATTGCTGAAGGCGAGACTAACGATAGACCAGAATTTGTTCCATCAACTATGGAATGGAATTAAGTTTGTGATTTAGAGTTTATGTATTTAGTGTTTGTTTAATGTTAAGTGTTTAGTGTATGTTTAATGTTAAGTGAATTTAGTGTGTTTTAATGTTATGATTGTCTAGTGTTTATATTAGGAATCTTCACATACGAGACTATTTGAATGGAGAATCTATTATTTGAAAACATTTGTAATTGTTTGGGAATGAATATAAGTGTTTTGTTTGTGTGAAATTACGTGTTATTGTGTACTGAATCAAATTAGTTAAGATTGGTGAATCTTAAGTAAGAGGAGATTTAAGAGGGAAGGAAAAAATATTTAAAGTGTTTTGAGGTCAATTACAGTTGGTTGACTTAGGCTAGACGTGCATTTCACTTATATCAAAAAAATGAAAATTTTTACACTGGCACCTAAGGGACAAGACCCGCTCTTAAGTGCTGCATAAACTGAGAGACACGTGTCTAAGCACATAATCATTCACGCTTAAGAGTCGGTTCATGAAAATCGGTTCACAAATGATTTTAAGTGAAAAATCAGTTCTAAAAACTCCATTAACGCACCTTCGCTTCGCCTTCTTCCTTGGGTTTTCACGATTTTGAAGCTAGGGCTCACCATATTTGAAGATTCTCTTAGGGATTTGAAGAAAAATTGGCTAGATTTGGTATCCTTGAGATAAGAGCTTCACTTCTATGCAAAAAAAAAATTATTTTCACCATGTATTTTGGCACATTCATGAGCTACAAGAAAATCACTATTCATGGTGAAAATTTTAGAAAAATCTATGGAAAAGGCATGGATTTGTTAATTTAAGCTTTTAGGAGTTTAGTTTAGTGACTTGGAGTTGAATGTAGAATTTATTTTGAATTTTATACATTTTTTAGAAATGACACCAAGAATGACGAGGAGTAAGGGGAAGGCTCCATTCGATTCAAACAAGTTTTTCATTTTGAGAGCTCAGGATATGATACAGTGATGCACTGCAATTGAGAAAGTTAATTTCTGAGCGGTGTTTTAAAAGTCCAGGAGGAACTGTTGAAGATTTGATTGTTCGCCGCCAGTAGGGGTGGTTCTGTTATTTTTCTTTTGTCACAGTGATTTTTGTTGTGCGGGAGTTCTATGAGAATCTCCCTGGAGCTAATGAAGAAGGCGCCATGGTGAGGGGGCAGACAATTCCTTTTTCTCTTGTAGTAATTAATAAGTTTTATCATTTTCCTCTGAGTAATTTGTATTTTTATTCAAAGTATAGTCCTACAAAGGAGGAGCTAGACGAGATTATTTCATCTCTGACTACTGGGAGAGGGTTATGGAAGGTAACAATTGAAATAAGAGTGAACTTTTCTGCTTCAAAGTTGAATGCCATTACAAAGGCATGACATTATTTTATTTCTGCTTGTCAGCTACCTACAAATCATTTGAGTGAAGTGACTCGATGTTGAGCAACGTTGAATTATTGCATTCAGTAGTTTAAGCCTATTGATATTGGAGCTTTGATTCATGGATCTATTAGTAGTTCTGTCGTTGCTACTACTACTGTAGGTCTGGGATTTGCATCCTTGATCTTTTCTTTATGCAAGCAGGTTGGGGTTAGATTTGACAGCTGGGAGGAGATCTTATAGCCACTAAAGCCCATTACCAGTGTGAATGTGAAATCTTATTTACATCATTCTATTTTTGGCTGGAGGGGTGGATTCTCTAGTAGTTCTGCTGCTTCAACATCACGAGCTTCTACTTCACATGCTTCTACATCATGAGGTCAGACTTATTGATCTGATTCTCAGTCACAGTTATTACAGAGGATTTTGGACAATGTGAACTATACTGTGGACAAGGCATCAAACTTAGAAGATTTTGCTGAGCATATGGATGAGTATATGAAGAGACGTAGTGATTATGATTGTGAATTCAACCTAGTTATGGAAATCCTTATGAGTGGTAACCAAGATGTTATATTTCCTCAGTACCCTAGATATCCACCATATAAGCCTATAGTTTTTTGGCTTAGTGATGATAGGGATGAAGAGGAGAATGATGACAAATTTGGATCTTTAGTTTTGTTTGATTTTTTTAGTTTATGTGTTGTTATGAACTGTTGTTAGTGCAATTGTTTTATGCTTTGTGTTTTATTTTTAGTTGTTATTGTTGAGACTGCTATGTTTTGTTTCGTACACCTACTATGATGCATCTGTGTTTTGTTAGTAGTTATTATGTTTAGTGGTAGTAATTGTGATAATTGTGTTATTTAATGTATTTAGTTAGTCTATGATGAACTTAATTCTGAATCTTAGGAAGGTTTAGAGTCTAGCTAACTTTTTTACTTTTAAAAGCTGTATGTTTAAAATTTTCAATTTACTACCAGCTATTTTTCTTTAAGATGCAGTCATATATGTTTGTTAGTGTGTTTGTTGGTTTTTATGTTATACTTCACTGCATAGAAGTCTAATGAATCTTTATATGTTAAGAAAATTAAAAGTTGATCAATTTAAATTTTTTTTACTCCTATTTTTAATTTTTGTACTTGCATATTTAGGATATGAAAATTCTTGTAAGCATTTTATTTTAAATTTTCATTTCTGTCAATATTTATATGATGCTAAAATATTTTATTTTTATTAAAAATTTAAGTTTGGGGGAGGGATGAAAAATTTTCTTAACAGCTTAAAAGTTTATTTGTTATCGAATATATTTCAAATAAATTTTATTATGAATTGAAGAAAATGATTATGTATATGAAGTTATATTAGGGAAACAAAATTTTAATATAGAAATGAATAAGAGAATTTAGTTAAAAAGAAAATTTTAAAGTTAAAATTTTCTTAGTGTGGAAAATGCTAAATATAGTGTAACTATCTTTAATAGGAAAAATTATATTATAAAAAAAATTAAAAGATTTAGATTTTTATTTTCAAAACTTAAAATTTTTAAGTAGAGAAAATAAAATACCTAAACTCTATATTTGGAAAATCTACAATATTTCTGAATTAGATAGAAACTCATATTTTCATATTTCTTAATATTAAAAATTTTTAAACTCTAAATTGGTCTCATTTACTAATATTTTTTCTAAATTGAACTACTAAATTTCTACATCAAAATTTTTGTAACTCCTAAAGAAACTCATATACATCATCTACTTATGTTGGTTTTTAAAGATTGAAAAGTCACTTGAGTACAAGTAATATCTTAAGTTTGGGGGATTTTGATACACCTAAAATATATAGTGTTTTTATACACATTTTATACCTATTTTTTAGATATTGCGCTTTAATGAAATGTATTTGTGTGTTTTTCTTTTAGGTAGAATCAAATGGATGAAAAATGCTAAAATGAGTGAAAAGAAACAAATTTAGAGCAAAAATGAAGAAAGGTGCAAAAATGAAATGGGGCGCCTAAATGCCCAAGTCTGATGCCTAAGCGCCAGTTACCTCGCACTTAAGCACCGGAAGTAGTTATTTGACGATTCATTGAATTTAGACAAATTTTTGAAGAGGCGTTTAAAGCAACCCTTGGTAAATACTTGAAAAATATCTCATGGACACGAAAATTCATTCAATTAGTTTTGAGGAGGCAATTTCTAAAAGATTCCTTGAATGAAGACACATTTTGAAGGGACCCCAAGGCACCTTTTAGATTTTATTTAAAACAAGACTTGGATCATCAAGACGAAAGGCCAGCCACCCATCAAATTTTACCGCAATCATCCATCCAAGTCGCCGTCACCGCCGCCAACCACTTTTATTTTATTTTATTTTGAGTGTTTAGCTTGTATTGTGAGTGAAGGAAGAGAATTTAAAGGAACTTCAAGACATTTGGTGGAGAGGATTTGAGATCAGTGTTTATTATAGTGACTACACTTGGTTTTAATTTAGATTTCTTGTTTGTGTGCATGATTTCTACTTCTAAACTCATGTGTGTTTGTGTTTTCTCCATAGATTCTGAGTAGTTTTCTTTATCTTTTTTTCTTAAAATGATAAGTGATTAAGTGTTGAAAGGAATTTGTGTGAACTATTAGACTTCAAAATTGGAAGAAGTTGTGATGATTTGAAATCTTGGACCTCATTTACTTCTTGATTTGGCTAATTAAGATGTTAATACCTGTTGTGAGAACATGTAAGATCTCAGTTAATAAATGGTTCGGAATCACATATTGATTTCATGGATGAAAATATAGTACATGGAGTTGAGTGCAAATAAATATGGAAATAAACTTTTCAAGGGTGTAGAATTAGAGGACTTTAAAGTGAACGACTAAAGCCCCCAATTTGATTTATAGTTTTAGGTTTTGATACGATATGTCAGCCCCCAAGTAGAAGGAGAAGAGGGAACTCTAGAGTGAGAGCCAGTATCTTCCCTACCTAACCGATCTTCAAGGCTATTCAAAATATATATTAGTCAATGTTCTTTATAGCAATTCTAGTAAAGATAAAGAATATTATTGTTCCTATTTGACACAACACATTTAGAATACTTTCACAACAGAATTTCTCTACTTATTACTGATTCATGATAAAGAAAAAAATATTTTACTTATATTGTCTTCATCTTGCAAGTATTTAGTTAAGTTAATTAGTTGCTTACTTTATTTTCATATATAAAAAATTACAAAATAAATTGAATTTGCATTTTTATTTTAGCAAATTAAGTTTAAGTAAGAATATTGTGCTAAATAGATTTTTGTCATCTAAAATTTCTAAACTTTCTAGTTTTTTAAAGTGCATATTGCTACTATCCCTGTGGGTTCGATATTCGGGGTTTAATCAAAAAGTCTTGTATTACTTGATAACGACATGTATACTTGCGTAGTATCCCATATTTAAATATTATAATTGTATTCTTATTTGTTTCATAGTGAAAAACTTACTTAGCTTTTGCTTTGGATCAAGTTTTTGACTTTTTTGCAAATTAAGAATGACTAATAAGGAAATCAATCATATAATCGCATATATTGTATTTTACATCTATAAAGAAAGTCGGGATCAAGGGTGTTTTGTTGGTATCACATTTTGATATTGTATGTGTGAGATGTCCACTTGAACATAATTCGACCATACTTTACACATACATTGTTCCTTGCAGTTCCAGTTATCCTTCAAGGCCTTTTAGTGTGCTCTTTCAAGCCCAAGAGACAAGTTTCCACTCTTATGAGGTGTCTTATGGATCGCGATCACTAGGTTGCATCGAATGCTTCAAAGTAAAATTTATGTCCCAAGCGCACATGCATTAGGCTTTGGGTGCACCTGCAACTTCAGTCTTATGGCACACCGGCGCAATAATTTGAACGCTCTTGAGCCTTTTCTCTTATGGCATTCATGTGCAAGACTCACGCTAAACCCATACTGACAAATAGAGAGTTCAGCAAACGCGTATCATGTTTTGGATGCACTCGTGCTCGGTCCTTATAACGCACCTTGTTGGACTCGTGTCGAGAGACAAAGAACCCAGAGAACTATCATCGCCCATAGGGTAAACCGAGACACACCTACACCAACTTGAAATATGCTATGGTTTTACTGACCTGGATTTCAAAATGGAGGGACCTTAAGTCCCTTAAATCACACTAATATGCATGTAATAAGAGGATTAAAGGGGAATTACATGATTATTATGCCTAAAATGTCGTTAAGGAAGGGACCATTGAGTCTTTAGGTAAATCCACGCCCAAAAATGGCATAAAGGGTTTTCTTAACCCATACCATTAAGGGAAATCCATCCAAACTTCAATTTTTACACATACCACTCAAATCTTTCCAGAACATAACAAATATCACCATTTTAACTTTTAAAAAGTTAAATACACATGTTCATGCATAGGTAAGTTGATATGTTTGAAAAAATTGTTTTTTGGTGATGGATATGTGGATTCATGAGAATTAAGTGACTTGCTGCCCCTTTTTTTCGAATATATTTGTGTTGTTGTTGCTCGATTTTTGCTCTTCTTGCTGCCCCTTTTTTCGAATATATGTTGGAGATCATTCTTATAGTTTTGAACACATGTTTGGTGTTTGGTTTCTGCTCTTCTTGTTGCCTTACCCGAGAACATGTATTTGGATTCCTTTATAATGGCTTGATGATCTCTTTATGGGTTTACCCGAAATCTGTAGTGTGAGGGCTTCTTAATTTCATTTTGGTTGTTTCTCTTTGCTACCTTACCCGAAAATATATATATATATTTGGATCCTTGTGTGTCAGCTTGGTGGTTTCCCTGTTGTTGCTCATACCTTATAGAAGATAAATAAAAAATAATCTTAACACCATATAATTTCATGGGCACGTTACTTTCTCTTCTAATTAATGTTTCGCATGAAGGTAATACAATTTTGTGATAAACAAACAACGAAATGTGCTGATGTCCATGGATTATTAGATTTGCATGCTTGTTTTGTTTTTTGTTTTTAGATTTCAAAGATATACTTCATTTCTAGTTTAAATTTTGAATTATGTCATAACATACATAACTTAATGAATAAAGCTAAAGAGGCAGGATCATCAGTCATGTGGGATAGAGAGGTCATCATTGTATTTTGTGATCGATGTTCGAGGGAGGTTGAGGTGGGAAATAGACACACAACTTTTTTTAACAAAGAAGAGTGGCAAAATATTATGGTTAAATTCAAGGAAGTGACCGGAAGAGATTACGATCGAATGAAATTGAAAAACAAGTGGGATCAGTTAAAGAAAGATTGGAAAATTTGGAAAGAACTAAAAAGGGGATCAACAGAAATGAATTGTGATACAGCAAAACGTACATTTGATGCACCAGAGGATTGGTGGGCTGAGAAATTACAGGTATATATACATATCGAATATTACTTTAAAGATATTGAATTGAATTGATTTTATTAAAAAAAAATTTTAATTTATTTCAGGCGGTGCCATCAGTAAAAGAATTTAAATTCGTTGGCATTGATCCAGTATTGAAGGAGAAACTTCGGGAGGCAGTTTTACAGGTCTTTGCTACTCACGTCACGACAGACTCATAGCTTCGGGAGACAGTTTTACAGGTGCCCGCGGTGGGGACAAGGACCGGAAGACTGCAAATTCTTCAGGTAGGCCGACAGTGCAACTGTTTCTACTATATCCCAATTGGGCACAACTGTTAGGAGTTCGATGGAACCATAACGGGAGATCACCGCATATGGTTCGAGTTCTTCTGTTTCAACGATATCCCAGTCATACAAGTTTGCTCGGGGTTTTGAGGTATCAGAACTGGGCAAATATTCGTCGTGATGTGCTTTTACATTTTAAAGTCAATATTGTCATATTTTTCCTTGTAATTTTAACATGTTATTTTTTCTTTTTTTTGTCATATTTTAATACATATTAGTGTGTGAATGTGTACTTCTCTTTCGTATATGTCCTTATGTTTATTTGATGTCATTGGAACTTTTCAATTTATATAAATGTTATTCAACTCTTTTATATTTTCATATTATGACATTTGAGAAAATAATAAATTCAGCTACACGGATTATTAATTTAACTAAAAAAATTTACAAATAAGCTATTTACCAAAAGTACAAACCAAACAGATAAACAATTTATTCAGAACAGGGGCAGAATGAACATTTTTCCAAAATAAACTATTTTTCATATGCATAAACCAAACAACCAGACAACTTATCCGGATAAGCTGCTCATCGGCAGATTATCAGAATCAGCTGCTTATCAGCAGAAGCTGGATAAGCTGCAGCTGGCCCAAACAAACCCTTAATCCTTGATTTTAAGCTTCAAATTTAGGTGGATTTGATTTAAATTTATCTTTGTTTTATTTTTCTTGAATTCATTTGTTTTAAATTACATTTAATTGTAAATTTTATTTGGTTATTCTTAGTAGAATTTACATACATACCACCCAAGTCGTATGTGTATGAAATAATAGTATATATATGTAAATATTTCTTTCTTTTTTAGATGTCAATTTTAATTTCAAGTCATATTGTAGTTGTCTTAATTAAATTTATTTTCATTTTAGTTTAATTTAGGTTTTTTTTAATTCAATTTTCATTTATAATTTAGTTTTGAGTTTATTTTAGTTTATGTTTGAATTTTATTTTTTTATGTTAGATTATTATTTTATAACTTATGCTTAATTTGGAATTTATTTAAAGTTTTAATTCGATTTAGTTTAAGTTTATGTTTAATTTAAATTTAAGCATTGATTTAGCTTTATGTTAATATTAATAATTTTAAATTGATTTTAAATTTGTGTTTGGTTTAAATATGATTTTCTTTATTTTCTTAAGTCCATTAATTTCAATGTTTTTGTTAGGTATGACTCGTATACCATAAATGAGACATATGCAGAAGCGGAATGAAGTAGATGAATTTGTCTAATAGGAGGAGTTTCATTATGTGGGTTGGGGGCGCGGGAGCAACAACCCGCGGTTTGGTATAGAGGTCTCTAAGGTTAGATCTTAAGTTTTAGAGATGAATAAGATAGACCTCATAATAAAATGAGTTCAACAGCTCTGTAAAATAAATAGGTATAAAAATAATGTATTATATTTAGAATACTTTAGAGATGTTTGATTTAATGTAAAATAAACATATGTATTTTAAGGTTTAAATTTGGTTTGAAGAAAATTAAATTCGATAAAAATTATCAGCGTTAGTGACGACAACTGCTATCGGCGGTGACCGGTAATCAATTGACAACACTTTACATGAAGCAAGCTGTGAATTTTGGAATTCACTCAAATAAATCCAATTTTAAATTAAAAAAAAATGAATTAGTAAATCCAAAATTCAACTTTATGCAAGATTAAGGTGTTTTCAGATTTCAAGTAGGATTTATTAAATAATGTAAGTCTAAATTTAGTAAATTATGAGATGTTTAAATCATGAAAGTGTTTGGTATGACAAATGCCATTTAACTTAAATATTCAAGTCTTTCAGTTATACTGTGAATTTAATACTACATATTAATGATATAAATATTAAAATTAATTAGATTTAATTTAGTATTATTTTTCTAATTACTCTAATCAATATCCTAAAATTTATTTACAAATTAATTAATAATTAATAAGAATTTTGTTAAATTAATTATTTATTAAGAAACAGTTTATTTTTCATTAATTAACAATTGACTGTTTTTGCAAAAATAATTAATAATTAACTATAATTTCATTAAATTAATTAGATTGGGTATACAATTAATATTTATTAATCAACTATGAAGTAGCTACATATTAAGACTTTATAATTATAATTATTTTTTTATATTATATTTATTAATTATTAATCAGGTGAACTATTTAAAATTAACTTAAATAATGTCAATTTAAGGGAATATTTACATACATACCAATCAATTCTTATGTATTTACATTTCTAGCAGCTATACTTCAATTTTTACATACATGCCAAATTCTCTATGCATGAAAAGTATGTTCCACTTTTTAAGAATTAAAAGGGGGATTAACATACATAGCACCCAAAATATTGAGATTTACATATTACATGCTAAATGTTTAGTTTATACCAAAAAAAAAAAAAAACACTCAAAATATATCTAATAACTAAAAAATAAAGCTCTTCTTTCGCTCCTCCCGCCATCAAGTCTCATCGCCAGCAAAACAAAGGGTTTACGGTATTTCCTTCTGTTTATAGAGAGTTTATCCGTTGTCGCAGGTATCGTGGCGATTATGTACCATTATCTTTGAACATCATAGGGTCTACGGGTCTCTTAAAAATTATGTCCACATGGTCCCTTCCATTTTTTCCTTCAAGTTCCTCTCCTCTTACAGATTATAAAGATCACATCCTTTGCCGACTGAGGGCAAAAAATATTGCAAAGCTATCATTTTAGAAGGGATCTAGCCCTCACAACGAACTTGGCGTGATATTCTGGAAACAAGTTGGGGGAGATCTTCTGGAGAATGTTGGAGGGAGGAATGGAGGCGAGGATTTAGTGGTCATTTGGGGCAGCTTATAATTGACGCAGCCTGAATTGTTAGTTTTTCAAAACACCGCCTGAATTGTTTGTTTCGTGCCTTCAAATTACTTATTGAAAAACACAATTTAGAATTCCTCAAGAGACGGGGCAACGGGATCGACCCTGCGGCCCGCGTTTTGAATTAGCATTTGGAGGATTATTCCTCTTGTGCCCTTTTCGCACGATGCCATGGTCGATCGATTGTAGAGTCTCTCTCCCTTGTCTGGCCCCTGGCTCTACTCCATGGAAACGACTTATCACAAAGAATACAGACATCCGAAGCTCCCATCTTTCTCCTCCGCTCTGCTCAAGCTGAAGACCTCTGAAACTCCCATCTTTCTCCTCTGCTCCACCTGTTGAGATGTATCGATCAAATTTGTAGTAGAGGAGATTCCCACCGAGAAGGCTCCAGTGGAGAAGATGCCCGCTGAGAATAAGCTCAAGGCGCAGAAGCGTCTGAAAAAGGATGGAGCCGCCTGTGAATAGAAGAATAAGAGGGCCAAAAATGAATCTGATACTTAGAAAAACTGATAACCTACAGTTTTGTTTGTCTGCATATACACGTAGGGAACTGCTGCACATATTGTGTTCCTTGTATTTGCTTAGTGACAAATATAATTGTGACTGCAGTGTTGCTTCTCGACGGCTCTGCCGGGGTTAATGCTCTTACTGGTGTAAACATATATGCTGGAAGCTTTTTGATCCCTATTGGAGTTATAGTTTTATACATTAGCTTGAGTATTAAAGGCCACCTTCTTGGCAAGCTACATTCATTCTGCTATAGGTACTCTTATCTCATTTATGTTTGTTTTATTAAATGGATTGCTTATTTCTTAAAATAATTTATATTGTTCCTTGGGTTTCTATTTTAGATTAAGACATGCTTCTTTTGGTTTCCATGTGATTTATGTACATCCCATTCTTTTTACTGTTCATTAACTATAATGTGGACAAGTTATATATATCTTTTATGTTTTATTTAGTGTGTTTTCTTGCATTTCTTGTTCAATAGATATAAGGAATCATGATTTGCTAACCATTTATTTTCAGATATAAGGATCAGGGGCAAAATGATTATTTATCCAGAAACAGCTGCAAATCAGTTATTTTTCAAACGCACAAACCAAACAACTAGCTAATTTATCCAAATTAACAGCTGACCCGGATAAGCTGGATAAGCTGCAACTACCCCAAATACAAACCAAGCACCCAACTTACCTGTTACAAACCAAGCACCCAACTAGACCCTTAGAGCTGCTACCAATTTCAATTTCACAAAGTAGAGTTAAGAAGTGCAACAATAATTGGAAATAGTGAGAGGTTTTGATCACGGTGAATTCATCATGTGAGAGGCTAACTATGATGGGCACAATAGAGTATTTCACGTTGTTGAGAAACACTTTCAAGTTTGAGTATGAGAAAAAGGAGAATTTGTTTTCAAGTACACATCAAAGGAAAAATGGAGGAGGAAAGATGTTCGGGTAGAGCAAACTTGTGGGGCAAAACAGTCGTCAGTGAATGGAAAAAAAAAAATTGCATACGTTGTCCAGACGTAGAGTTGTGTCTGGACAACTGCCACCGTCCTGCTGTTTTTGGAGCGTTTATCAGTTGTCACAGGTATCGTGGCGATTGTGTACTATTTTTTTTTAACATTATAGGGTTTACGAACCTCTTAAAAACTCTGTCCACATGTTCCCTTCCCTTTTTGCTTTCACGTTCCTCACCTCTTCCAACTTATAGAGATCACATACTTTGCCGATTGAGGGCAAAAAATATTATAGAGCTATCATTTTAGAAGGGATCTAGCCCGCACAACGAACTTGGTGTGATATTCTGGAAACGGTTTGGGGAAGATCTTCTAGAGAATGCTGGAGGCAGCAATGGAGGCAAGGATTTAGAGATCATTTGGGACAGCCTATAAGTGCGGTGACATTTTGAAAATGCCGCCTGAATTGTTTGTTTCATGCGTTCAAATAACTTATTCAATAATACAATTTATAATTCCTCAAGAGACAGGGCCGAGGGATCGACCCTGCGACCTGCGCCTTGAATTAGCATTCGGAGGATTGTTCCTCCCGTGCTCTTTTCACACGATGCCCTGGTAGATCAATTGCAGAGCCTCTCTCCCTTGCCCCGCCCCTGGCTCTATTCCATGGAAACGAATTATCGCGGAGAATACAAACATCTAAAGCTCCCATCTTTCTCCTCCGCTCCACTCGAGCTGAAGACCTCTGAAACACCCATCTTTCTCCACTGCTCCGCGAGTTAAGATGTCGCGATCAAGTCTGTAGTAGAGGAGAATCCCGTTGAGAAGGCTCTAACAGAGAAGACTCCCGCTGAGAATAAGCTCAAGGCGGAGAAGCGTCCGACAAAGGATGGAGCCGCCTATGAATGGATGAATAAGAGGGCAAAAAAAATCTTATACCTACAAAAACTGATAAGTGATACACAAAAATAATATATTGTTTTAAGTATTATTTTATGTCTATTTTTTGTGATATTGTACTTTAAAGAACAATATTTTTGTGTTTTTATTCCAGATATGCTATTTTTAGGCATTTGGAGCTAAAATGGCAAAATGAGCGAAATTTGAAGCAAAAACAACCAATTTTAGGTTTGGCGCATGATGCGCCAAAATCCAGAACGCGGCGCATGATGCCCCAGGTGCGACCTTTTCAAATTAAAGCGGCTCAAGATAAATTTTTGTGTGAATTTCAAAAGGACACTTGCTCTACACACCCCTTGAAATAATTCAATGCGTCTAGACACTTTGGAAGGTTCTTTTATAAAGGGATATGACTCTTGGATCAAATTACGTATCTTTTGAATTCAAAAGAGTTGACTGTTGGAGGGAATTTTGAATTCTTTTTCAAAAGAGGCAGCCCAAAATAAAAGAAGAAGACTTCTCATTATATAGAGAGGGACGTGAGGGAGAGAGAGAAAGTGGCTTGAGTTAGAGAGAGAAGATGAGATTTTCTTCTAGGGTTGTAATAGAAAAAGGAAGGTGAGAGATTTCTTCTTCATTAGATTTCTAAGAGAGAATTGGGAGTGATTGTAAAGAGAAAAAGACTTGGAGAGAACTTCTAGGGATTTGTTTGGGAAGGATTGTGAGATAAGTTGTATTTTTTATTTCTTTTATTTTGTAAACTTATTTATATATATTAAGTCTGTGTTTTATCTTATCTTTCTCAAGAATTCGGAGTAGTATTCTATATGTAAAAGGGAATTGGGAGTTAAAAAGGTTTTAAAGATAAATTATTTTCAATAAAAGTTACATTATTTTTTGGGTTACATTGCATAATTATTAGTAATTTAATACCAAGTTTCTAAATTTGCATTAATAAGATACAATTTTGTTTACCTGCATATACACGTGGGGAACTTCTGCACATATTGTGTTCCTTTTATCTGTTTAGTGACAAATATAATTGTGACTGTAATGTTGCTTCTTGATAGCTCTGCAGTGGTTAATACTCTTACTTGTGTAAACATATTTGTTGCAAGCTTTTTTATCCCTCTTTAAGTTATAGTTTTATACATTAGCTTGAGTATGACTGTAATGTTGCTTCTTAACAGCTCTGCAGTGGTTAATACTCTTACTGGTGTAAACATATTTGTTGCAAGCTTTTTGATCCCTCTTGGAGTTATAGTTTTATACATTAGCTTGAGTATTGAACGATGCCTTCTTAGCAAGCTACATTCATAATGCTATATGTACTCTTATCTCATTTCTGTTTGATTTATTATTGAATTGCTTATTTGTTAAAATAGTTTATATTGCCCCTTGGGTTTCTATTTTAGATTAAGACTTGCTTCTTTTGGTTGCGATGTGATTTATGTACATCTCATTTCTTTTATTGTTCATTAATTATAATATGGACAAGTTCTATATATCTTTTGAGTTTTATCTAGTATGTTTTCTTACGTTTCTTATTCAATAGATATAAGAAATGATGGTTTGCTAACCATTTCTATTTAGATATAAGGATCAAGGATAAAGTAGTCATTTATTCAGAAGCAACTGCAAATCAGTTGTTCTTCAAACACACAAATCAAACAACCTGCTAATTTATCTGAATCAGTTGTTGATCACCAAGTGATCCGGATAAGCTGCTTATCTGGATAAGTTGCAGCTGCCCCAAACAGACCCTCAGAGCTGCTACTAATTTCAATTTCACAAAGTAGAGTTAATAGGTTCGACAATAATTAGAAATAGTGAGAGGTTCTGATCTCTATGAATTCATCATGGGAGAGGCTGACTATGATAGGCACAATAGAGAATTAGAGGTTGTCGAGAAACACTTTCAAGTTTGAGTACGAGACAAAAGGAGAAACTATTTTCAAGTACACATTGAAGGAAAAATGGAGAAGGAAAGGTGTTCGGCTAGAGAAAACTTGGGGGGCAAGAGAGTTGTCTATGAATGGAAATACCCAATAATCCATCAAAGTGGGTTAGAGTATATATAATGGCGGCTGAGACTGGTTTTACTCTTCTAGGGCTTAGGCTCTGATGGCTCCCTCCCGGCAGCGCAGTGGTGCAAGGTGTTGGAGCTTGGGGTTTTTGTCTCAGGGTGACCTTCTTTCTTAGAAAGAAGTTTTGACAAGTTGCTTTGCTTTGCTTGGGTATTTCCCAAGCAGCAGTTTGTTTGAATTTCAGTTATTGTTCAATTGCCTCCTAAGCTTGGTGGGTTATTGGTGTGGCGTCTCTCTGGTTTTTCTTGCTCTAACCCACTTTGGTTAGGTTTTTCTTATACGCCTCCTCGGGTTGGCTTCTTTCTGAAACTTTACTGTTTCATTGGCTATCGGGTGGCTGAGGTCAATGGCCTCTGAATGTCCTATTGATGTAGAAACCAATGCCCAATGGACTAAGGCTACATATGCAGGTGTGGTTGGCAATGAGAATGACATTCCCAAGTTGTTTGATCACTTGGTGTTCCCCAAGGCCTTTCATGATGCTGCAGCAGGAAAAGGGGTCTGTCCCTATGTCAACCTTTTAGGTTTGAAGGATGGAGAACCAACAATTATTTTTTCCATAAAGGAAATTCAATCCCTCAATGAATCAATTAAGTTTACCTTAATTGGTAAATTCTAATATGGACATCCTAAGATGGATTATGTAAGGAAATATTTTGAGCACCTTATCTCATTGGGGCCTGGAAATTGGGTTTATTGGATGGTAGACATATGTTAATTAAACTCTCCAATGAGGAAGATTATGCAAGAGTGTTTGGTAAACAGTCTCTACTGATTGCTGGAACTACTATGAAACTGGTGAAGTGGACTCCTGGGTTTGATCCTAAAAAAGAGCCTCCAATTGTTCCAATGTGGTTCAAATTACCTAATCTTTCCATTCAATATTATCATCAAAATGAACTTTTTTAATATCAGTCGGGCTCTTAGATATCCTTTGAATGTAGATGCTCCAAATTACAACATGGCTCGACCTGCTGGGGCTAGAGTTTTAGTTGAAAGAGATATAACCCTTCTTGATGTGAATAGGGTTTGGATTGGATCTAAAGAGGAGGGTTTATGACAGAGCATTGAGGTGGAGCAAAGACTTATATATTGTCCTCATTGTAGAATGTTTGGGCATAATTTGGACAAGTGTTATAGAATTCATCCACCATCCAAAAAGAAGAATCCAGGACTTCATAAGGAGAGTGCAGAGGTTGCTATTCAGTTAGAGGCAGTCACTGCAGTTGAGGGGGGAAGGGTTTTAGGTGGGAAATCCTTAGTCCCTGACTCTGATGATGCCACTCAACACCTTTTTAATCTGAATAACCCTACTATAGCTGCTGCTGATCTGGAGGTCCATAATTTGTTGGCACTTAACTGTTCTCCTGCTGAGAAGAGACATTTGAAGGATATTACTCAAGATGAGAGACTTTTAGATATCAATCCACACAAGCTTGATGATTGTACACTTAATAGTCTCACTGATGTGCTAACTGACGAGTGACAAGTTCAAAAAAGTAACAAATAGAAGAAAGGTATGCTGGAATTAAAACAACTTCTAGAAGTTCAATCCTGGAGGGGCCTTCCATAAATCTACAAGTTGAACCACATCTTAGAATTAGAGGGAAGGGGAAAACCTTTTCTTAATGATCAATATTTTATGTTGGAATATAAGGGGAGTGGCACATCCCTCCTCAATCAAGAGATTAAAATATCTCATCATAACTCACAAAATTTGGTGCTTTGCTCTTTTAGAACCCTTGTTCACAAAATATCCTTAAAAACATTGTTAAAAAGTTCCCTAAGTTTACACATTTTGCCATTTTGAACAATAAAATTTAGATCTTTGCTAGATCTGAGTTACAATGGTTTGTGCTACTTAACCATTCCCAATTCATACATATTCAATTCTCTATTGGTGTTCATTTGGGGAATGCTACTTTTGTTTATGCCAGCAGCCATGCTAGTCAACAACAGATCCTTTGGCAGGATTTACTGCATATTGGTCAGTTTATTGACTCCTTCTAGATATTGGGAGGAAACTTTAACTGTGTTACTTCACCTTATGAAAAAGAGGGGGCAATTCTCTTTTACCTTCTGCTATGGTCAGGTTCAATGATTTCATCCAGGATGCTGCACTTTTTGATCTAGGCTTTCAAGGCCCCAATTTACTTGGAGGAGGGGCAATCTGTGGGAGAGGCTGGATAGAACGCTGGGCAATTCCAAGTGGTTCCAAACTTTTCCTTATACTATTGTCTCTCATCTTGCTATGACTCGGTCTGACCATAGACCTATACTTTGTTCCATCCAGAACTCATCCAGCTTTGGAGGCACCCTCTTTAGATTTCAGAACATGTGGAATTTGCATCCTGATTTTCTCCAAGAAATTGACAAGGTCTGGATTGTTGAGCCTAATCGTAACCCATGGGTTAATCTTTGGAAACTACAAAAGAAGGTAGCCTTACATCTTTGAAGATGGAATTGGGATAAGTTTGGGAATGTTCAAGATAAGCTTAAAGCTGCTTAAGAGGAGTTTTTCAGGTTGGAAGCCGAATTTCAAATGGGACTGAACACTGAAGCTGAATTATACCAAGCAAATGAGACCCTTCTCTCCCAAATCAGTCATAATGAAACTTTTCTTAAGCAAAAGGCTGCTACCACTAAATTCACAGAGGGAGACAGAAACACTAGTTTTTACCATGCCTGTATTAGTTTTAGAAGAAAATGCAATATGATCCTCTGAACCTCACTGCTGGTGGGGAGATTGCTCAAGATGCTATTAGTTATTTCCAAGATTTGTTCGCTAGCAAGCCAACTTCTAGATCTAATATTGAGATTGCTCTCTTCTGTGACTGTCAGGATTATGTGCAAAGATTATATATGACTCATATACCCTTGGAGGATGAGATTAAAGATGCTTTAGATTCCATTGATGGGCAGAAGTTTGCTAGGCAAGATGGATTTACCTCCACCTTCTTAGTAAAAAATTAACAAAGATGTCATTCAGGCTGCCTAGAATTTTTTCAATGGTGTTGATCGTCCCAAGTATTTTATTTCTTCCACTATCACTTTGATACCAAAAAATCAAACTAGACAGAACTGAGGAGATTTCAGACCCATCAGCTTATCCAATGTCATCTCTAAATTGATTAGCAAGATCATAGTTTTCAGTCTTCAACCACATCTCCAAAACCTCATTTGCTCTAATCAGGTGGGTTTTGTTAAGGGCAGAAATACTACAAACAATATTTTGTTGGCTCAGGAGCTTTTGGTAGACCTTGACAAGAAATGTAGAGGGAATAATGCCATTTTCAAACTTGATATAAAGAAGGCCTATGATACTATCAATTGAGAATTCATATTGGAAACTTTATATTTCAGGGGCTTCTCTGTTGATTTCATTAACTTAATTGGAAGATGGTTGAAATGCAATGCACATTTTGTTCTCATCAATGACAAAAGTCATGGCTACTTCACTGCCTCAAGGGAAATTAAACAAGGTGATCCTTTGTCTCCTACTATCGTTATTTTAGCGTTGGATTATTTTTCAAGGCTACTAAATAAGATGTTTATTACCTCTCCTCTCTTGGCTTATCATTACAGGTCCAATATTAACATAAGTCATTTGTCCTACGCTGATGATATCATAAATTTCTCCAATGCTTCCAAAACTGCTGTCAAGGCTTTGTATCAAAGCCTTAAGCATTTTCAACATACTTCAGGTATGGAACTAAGCCTGCAAAAATGTCAAATTTTTGTTAGTGCTAACACGAAATCTCAGATCAAATAATGGATATGTCACTACACTGGCTTCAACTTTGCTTCTCTTCCTATTAAGTACTTTACTACTCAATTGCTAGACCAACTCCTTGATCACATCAAAGCCTAACTCAATTGTTGGACCAACTCCTTATAAAATAGGGGGAGAATTACATTACTAAAAAGCATTATGACTGCCATACCGTCTTATGCTCTTCAGATGTTTACTATGAAGAAGGGTACACAAGTGCTCCTGGGTAGGATTTTTAACAAATTTCCATGGGTTGGACAGAAGAAACAGTTCCACTGCTATCCTGGCAGAAAGTTTGTAAACCTCTCCAGGCTGGGGGTTTGGGCTTCAAGGATTTTTAACACTTAAGCTCTATTAATCTATGCAAGTTATGGATCAAATTCAAGGCCCAAGATTGTTTGTGGGCTAAATATATGATGGGGAAGTACTGCAGATTTATGCACCCAACTCTTGTTAATAAAAAATTGGGGGATTCCAAGATTTGGTCCAAAATGTTAACAGTTAAAAATCAAGCTGAAGATCTGTTCATTTGGGAATTGGAAGAGGGCCAAATTAACTTTTGGTTGGAATAATGGGTGTGGAATGGAGAGAAGCTTTCGTGTACTAGCCCCAATTCTAAATTTCACAGTCAAGTAAAAGATTACTGGTCTGATGACCAGTGTAACTGCAGAATGCTGAATACAATACTCACAAGTGATCAGATTAATCTGGTTAAGGACACTTCTTTCTCTACTGATCAGAAGGACAAAACCATCACTAATCAAGCTTCCTCACAGAAACTGTTTGCATACATTTTATCATAAGTTCTTCCATTGGAATCCTGTTGCTTGGGGTAAAGTCATTTGGGGGAAGCTAATAACACCTTCCATGTCCTTTTTATGTTGGAGACTTTGGTATTCACTACTCCCCACTGATGATATCTTAAAAATGAAGGGACTAAGGGGCCCCTTCAGCTGCTATCTGCGTAACGCTGATGAAGAATCTTTAGAACATCACTTTTTTACTTGTGGCTTCTCTCAAAGAGTCTGGTCTGTCCTAATTACAAAACTCAAGATTGATACTCTTACTGTGAGCTGGTTTAAATTTACCAAGTGCTGAGGGGACTGGATGAAGCCAACCTTTTGGTTCTTCCCAGTTTGGTTGCATGATTTATATGGATGATTAGAAATCAAACTAAGTATAAGGACCACCTTCTTGAGGCAAATTCTGTGGTCTTCAATTTCACTTCATATATACAGTAACTTATTCAATATCATTAATTCCTCAACTTATTTAATAATTGGATATCTAGCATAAAAAACCAGCAAAATTTCAAGCTTTCTTTAATTTTTTGGAGCCCTCCTACTTCTTTTTGGTTGAAAGTGAATACTGATGGTAGTTACTCCAGGAGTGCTGCAGGAGTTGGGGGAATCTTTAGGAACTCCCAGGGGAAATGTTTTCTTTATTTTACTTCTCCTACTTGGGCTTTTGATGCTTTAGAAGCTGAAATGATACAATTTACTGGGCTATCAGATTTGCTTACCTGTGCCAAATGGGCCAATTGATTGTAGAATCTGACTCTCTCATTTGTATCAAGATACTGTTGAATTATGAAACACCTTCTTGAAATTTACTCAAATGGAAAAACAAAATGAAGTATTTTTTAAATGGCTGCAGGTGAAATTCAAACTCATTCCTAGAGAGGGTAATGAGTCTGCCCATTGGTTGGCTTCCATAGGGAGGAACACAGAACAGATTTTTGTTGGGAACTCTCCTTCTTCTCACCTGCCTTTTCTACTTCATGAAGATAATTTGGTTTTTCCTTACTTTCAGGTTTTGTAAAAATGATATATATATATATATATATATATATATATATATATATATATATATATATATATATATATATATATATATACCCCAAATATCAAATCTATGTTCCTCTCCCCATACCCAGCTGCTCTAAAACGAAAATCTTCACTATTCAATCTCGTGCGTTTGGGACAAATTATTTGGAGCGGTGATATTTTCGAAATGATATCACCTAATTGGAAAAACGAGTGATATTATAAGCGGATCACCAAAGATCCGAAGCCTTTAAACACTGTCGAAGGCCGCCTGCCCCTCGGTCTCCTCTCCTCTGCCCTAATTTCGCAACGAGCCTCTCCATCCCGTTGCATCCCGTTGCACGAGCGTCTGTCGTGCGCAGCACTCATCCGTCTCCTCCGTCTACTGCTCGCTGTTCGTTCCTCCTTCTTCCGTTCGCAGAACTACTCCGCAGGAATCCTTCATCGTTTTCTTCCGCAGAACTACTCCGCAGGAATCCTTCATCGTTCTCACTGGTAACCTCATTTTCCACTCTCCGATTTGTATATTTCCGTGGAGACGCCTCTGGTTGTTTTTCTTTTCGTTGCTTGCTCATCCGATCGTTTTCTTCTTGATCATTGTTTTGGTTTTCGCCACTGAAGATGCCGTGAAGATGTTTTTCTTTTCGTTGCTTGTTCATACCGTTTCTTTTCGCCGCTGAATGCCGTGAAAATGTTTTTTTTCTTAGCTACACTTTAGTTTTTTTTTTTTTTTTTGATTTACTTCTTTATGGAAATGTCTTTTTGTGTTTACTTCTTATTGCTATATTTTTTCTTTTTCTAATGCTATTGCTTTGCTTTCCTTATGGAATGGATAGATCTTGGTGGAGTAGCACTCTCATGTGTAGTTTTTTTTTTTTTTTTTTTGATTTACTTCTTTATGGAAATGTCTTTTTGTGTTTACTTCTTATTGCTATATTTTTTCTTTTTCTAATGCTATTGCTTTGCTTTCCTTATGGAATGGATAGATCTTGGTGGAGTAGCACTCTCATGTGTAGGAAACAATATTTCATTCTTGATGGAATTGATAAGTCTGTAGCAATTCAACTCTCTGTTTTAATCTAGTTTGCATAGGAAAGAAAATGGTATTTTTTTTTCAAACAGATAGTCATATTTTTTATTTCATTCCTCATATTTGTTTTGTTGTTTGGATTGTTTAAAATTTAATTTATGCAATTTGCTAGGTTTAAATTGGAGTGTGAACTGACTGCTTCAGCTTTGTTGCACTTGCCAGATGTTTTTACTCCTCTAATCCATACTCCAACGGGATTTACTAAATTCGGGATTTAAGTCAAAACAGAAGAGAGACGGGATTCAACATCCGACTCCCAAAGAGCACTTGCCGAAGTTTGCGATTCTTAACGTTTGTCAGAGTTTAAATTAAATCCTGCTACCAAACAACCCTTGACGTGACAGTGGAGAATCTGAGATGAAAGCAGGTGAGGTAACGTCTTCTTATCCGATTTCCCTCTCGAAGGCGGCGGCAGTACTCTCCCGTTTTGCCGCCTCTGATACGGGTGCACGACCGGAGGTTACCGCTTACCTGAGGCGCTCTCTCACAGCTTTTAAAGAGCTAGTGGCTGTACATCGCGATATCCGTGCCCACCCTAAAATCTCCCATGTTGAAGAGGAAGAGTGCACCAACAAAAATGATGATAATAGACATACGACGAAGAAGAAAAAGAGGAAAGGAAATTATTATGAAGTAGAAGCCCATGTAGCGAATTCAGTGTTCGAGCAACAGGAGGAGATGGGTGGGAGTAGCAAGAAGAAGATGGAAGCCTTGGATTATGGGAAGAATTCTGAAAAGAAGAGACATTGGAAGGAGAACAAGCGGAAGGAGTACCAATTGCCCGAAAATGGAAGGGTGGGTTTTGTTTCAGAAAATATGAATACTGAAAGGAAAAAAAGAAAGCTTTCAGATGCGGTGCAAGGAAAAGTGGACAAGGAAATGAGCCAACATGAGGGAAAAAAGAAAAAGAAAAGAACTATCTGAGTAAGATTTTTTTTCTTATGATTATTTTAGGATTGTAAAACATGATTATTTGGGCATCACGTGGCAGAATTCCACTCACATATATTTGTTTCTGATTTTTTTAAATCTAAGTTATATTCGTTAGTTTGCTTTATGAAAACTTTAATGCTGTTAAAAATGTGTCATATTCAAATGTAATTGTTGTTTTAGTGTTTTTTATTTTTATTTTTATATTTTTTTTGGCATTTATCAACAAGAATGGGTCTTCAGCAAGAGTTTTGTTGCCTTTGGAATTATAAATTTTTCAACATTGGTCTCTTCGTAGAAGCTGCAAAGGTTTGACGCATTTTATTTTGCTTATGAATTTGAATGCCTTCAATATGTTCCCATTTTTAACTTGATTGAATTTGAAGTATTGTGACCTTGGTATCAGAGATTTGTATAAATGGATATGTGTATGCTTATTTTGAGATTGTTATGTGTATGCATATTTTGAAATTGAATATTTTTTTATGGAGAGCTTCTTGTAAGTTGTTCCTAAGCTTCTTTCAGCCAAGAAGTAAAGCCATAAATTTTGTCATATACAATTTTTCCCTTGGTTCTAAAGACTGGATTAGATCGGCGGCCAACTCAATTGCGAATCAGTCCTAGAATGTTTTTTATTTAAATCAAAATTGCTTTCACATAGAATCACTTAGATTGATGGTTGAACCGGCGAAGTAGTCCAAATTTTAAAGAATCGTTTTGTTTTAGTATTGACCAAATTTTAGAAAAGTATCGCTTATGCTGAAAGGAAAATTTTATAAGAGGGCGGTGAGACCTGCAATGCTCTATTGCGCTGAATGTTGGCCTTAAAAGAGAAGCATAATACTAAGTTAAGTGTTGCCGAGATGAGAATGATTAAGTGGATTAGTGGCTTTACACTTAGAGACAAAATGTGAAATGATTATATTCGTGATAGGGTTGGTGTAGCCTCATCGACGAACAAAATTAGAGAAAGTCGTCTTAGATGCTTTGGTCACGTTAAACGTCGACCATCTGATGATCCGATCAGGAGAGTAGATGTTTTATATTCGACTTATGTTAAGGCAGATGTAGTCCTTGGAAGACTTGGGCTTATTGTATAAAAAATGATCTTAATTTACTAAAACTAAATGAAAATATGACACTAAATAGGACGCAATGGAGAAAAAGGATTCATGTAGCCGGCCCCATGTAGTAGGATTAAGGCTTTGTTGTTGTTGTTGCTGATTAGTTGACTAGAAATAAAAGATTTAGATTAAAAATATAAAAATAATTAAAATATAATATCTCAAAAATTTAATTTAGAATCATATTCAAAATATTCAAGAGCAATGTGTTGTAAATCATAATTTTATATATTAAATTGGTGAGCAATCTATATTATAGTATTCAAGTAATGTTAAAATAATTTCAAATTTGCTTCATAATCTGGTTCAATCCTTGGTTCAAACTCAGTTGAACTGTTGAATCTTAAACCTTACTTTCTTTTGGTTCAATGTGCGGCCTGATTTTCAAAACCTTGCTTTTTTTCTGTAGCGGTGTGATTATTAATTTGCATCTCTTTGTGAAGATATAGGTTTTAAAGTATTATGTTTCTTGCGTACCAGCTTATCCCTTAAATATTTAGGACTGTCATTTGTCCAGTTGCTTGTTGTCCCACGTTTTCAAAATTTGTAATGCTGTGTTGTGATTATATCATAGTTTTATTAATTTAGCTTTAAAATCTGCAATACTAATTCAGATATTAATTTGGGTGTTTACAAATTTGTTATTCTCTTTTTTCTTTTTTTTGCTAACATTAAATCTTGGAGCGTTTGTATTTTATTAAACTTGTTAAAATTTTCAACATATTACAATTCTGTGTTGTTTATCATGTTATTATAAAGAGTTCTCGATATTTGTTTATTTTTTAGTTAACAAACCGTAGAGGATATCTTTAGTAAAAATGACATATATCTGACTGACTAGGCAAATATATGCATATTCAAATTCAATCATGCGAGAAGTGGATGAGGTTCAATATTCTCTAATAAGGTTTTTCACATTTATTAACTCTCATGAGATTAGATGTCGGCAAATGATTACTAAAATACAGGAGTAAGAAATACAGAGAATTCTACGGAATTTAAGTCGCAGGCTGCTCTTTAAGTACTGTACATTTTTATCTAATCTTAGTTTTCTTTTGTACACCTAGCCTTGTTAGCTAAGCATTTTGTAATAATAAAAAGGTTGCAGAATTTAAGGAAAATGACGATGAATAATTGAGAAACTTAAGTTCAAGGTTAACTTTAAGCATAATTTTTAAGGAAATATACACACATGCCACACAATTCTTATGTATTTACATATCTAACCACCCCTAAAATTTTATATTTATATTTATAACACTTTGGTATGTATTGCATTTTTAAAAAGTAAGTAAAAGTGGTATTGTTGATGTGAGATTAAAGATTTAAGTGCCATGCATGTAAATAGAACATATTTAGTGTTGGATATGTGGATACAACAGAATTATGTGGCATGTAGGTAAATGTCCCTAATTTTATATCTTTTTTTTTCTCACAGTATTGTGTTCTTGCCTTTTTTTAAATTTAAATAAACACGATGTAATTTATTTTCCATTGTACTTTAATTTGTGAGTGGTATGTAAAATTAAGATTTTATATGCAGTATTGTAAAGCCAAAGGGTTGATAGTGACTTCATGTTTAGGGCGTTGATTTTCTGGTTACATGGATATTTTTTGTTGGGATATAATATGAACTTGGGAAATTATTTTCTCTTTCAAAAGCGATCAAAGTTTGATAAAGCTTGTTAATCTTTATATTTATTGCTTTTTAGACTAAGGCGTTATATCCATTTTTAGACTACGGAGCTCTATTAGTTTTGCTTTGGCCCAATTCATGAAGTAAAATATGTTTAATAAAATTCTAAACAGTAAAAGATAGAAAAAGGAAAGAGAATGAAAATGTATGTTTGAGGGATTTTGCTCAGTATTATGTGGGTTGAATATTAAAATATGAAAAAATAGGGATTTTTATTAAAATTTTATAGAAGATTTTATGAAAATTTGGAGCTAAGTTAAAAAGTAACCGTTACTCTCAATGGAATTTGGTTGTAAGACCAAGTGTTTTATTAACTTATGCCTCATATTGTAGATAGAAGGGTGGTGCTTGGGCCACGTTTTGAGCTTGTTCAGAAGACTGAGGGTCTGTTTGGGGCGGCTTATAAGTACGGGCGGTGTTTTCAAAATACCGCTGTACCGTTTGGTTCACGCATTTTGTAAGTTTATTCGAAACTGCGTTTGAGTTTTTACACTAAACACAGACCCCGGGTTGACCCTTGCGGCCGGCGCGCGAGCCGAGTTTTAGGATAAACAGCTTATCCTGAAATGCACAAGCTGCCCCAAACGGACCCTGAGTGTGTTGGGTTGAAAGGTTGTGGTGACCGGGGTATGCAATATTTATTATAATGCTATTTTTATCCTCTAAAAATTATGAATTGAAGTTTTTTTTTTGCCTTGGAGACCAAATATTTCAATTATGAGGTACACAATGGTTGGTGATAAGGGTAAGGGAAGGAAGGATGTAGGATCTAAGGTATGGATTAATGGGGTATGCAATTTTTTACCACAACGGAATAATAATTTTTATTTATTCATTAATATGTTCAATTAATTGATGAGCATCTTACTCTTTGTATTTGATCGGACAAATAGATTTGATGTCGACGATAACTTATTTCTAATGTGATGGCAACAACCATTCAGTTTATGGTTGAATGAATGATTCTACCCTAACTTAAAGGTTTGTGCTAAGTGCTAACTCAAGTTTATTCTGCATTATTGTTTTTACACCACAATAATGTTTTTTCTATTACTCATGTATTACTTGCTATACTAAGAAGCCATTGAAGAATGTTATCTTATATAATATTGCAACAAAAATTTCCTTTGATTGTGATTGTCTCTGTGGTATCTTGAGTAGAAGGGTCTTGGTGACATTAGTGCTCTAGATAGGCTATACAGAAAGGAGCTTTCACAGTGCCGCAAGGAAGATACTATCTATTTTGTTGATTTGAATTATTAGTATGAACTTGTGATCTACCGACACTTTTATACAAATAGGCTTACATTGTA
>NEWO01000178.1:845859-861731 GCA_003013225.1 Phalaenopsis aphrodite
GTCGTATGTCTATTATCATCATTTTTGCTGGCATGTTAAAAATGACACACACACACACACACACACACACACATATACTCCAAATATGAAAGTTATGTTCCTCTCCCCATCCGAAACCCTCGTCTGCCTCCCTCCCCCAACTTTGTTCCCCTAACTCCTGTAAAACCTATCATCCTTTCCCTGCTAGTACGAAAATCATCGCTATACAATCTCGACTAGCTAACTAGCAGGGAAGACAACCACGGAATTCGAAAATCCGATCTTTCCCATCCTTACGCTCCGCTCCTACCCGAAACCATTGAGAAATGTTGCCCTCGTTTCTCCCCCCCTCCTCCCGCCCACCTTCATGCACTTCAGCTCTTCTAAATCCCCTAATCCACACTCCAACGGGATTAAATCCGGTATTTAAGTCAAAACGGAAGAGAAACGAGATTCAACATCCGACTCAAAAAGAGCACTTGCCGAAGTTTGCTATTCTTAACGTTTGTCAGAGTTTAGATTAAATTCTGCTGCCAAACATCCCGTGACGTGACAGCGATGAATCTGAGATGAGAGCAGTGAGAGGTAAGGTAACGTCTTCTTATCCGACCTCCCTCTTGAAGGCGGCGACAGTCCTCTCTCGTTTCGCCGCCTCTGATACGGGTGCACGGTCGGACGTTACCGCTTACCTTAGGCGCTCTCTCACAGCTTTTAACGAGCTCGTGGCTGTACATCGCGATATCCTTGCCCACCGTAAAATCTCCCATGTTGAAGAGGAAGAGCGTGCCAACAAAAATGATGATAATAGACATACGATGAAGAAGAAAAAGTGGAAAGACAATTATTATGAAGTGGAAGACCATGCAGCTAATTCAAAGTTGGAGCAGCAGGAGGAGATGGGCGGGAGTAGCAAGAAGAAGATGAAAGCCTTGGATTATGGGAAGAATTCTGAAGAGAGGAAACATTGGAAGGAGAACAAGAGTAAGGAGTACCGATTACAGGAAAATGGAAGGGTGGGTTTTGTTTCAGAAAGTATGAATACTGAGAGGAAAAAAAGAAAGCTTTCAGATGCGGTGCAAGGAAAAGTGGACAAGGAAATAGACCAACATGAGGGAAAAAAGAAAAAGAAAAGAACTATCGAGTAAGATTTTTTTTCTTATCATTATTTTAGGATTGTAAAATATGACTATTTGGGCAGCACGTGGCAGAATTCCACTCATATATATTTGTTTCTGCTTTTTTTAGATCTAAGTTATGTTTATTAGTTTGTTTTATGAGAACTTTAGTGTTGTTAAAAATGTGTCATATTCAAATGTAATTGTTGTTTTAGTGTTTTTATTTTTTTTTTTATATTTTTTTGGCATTTATCAACAAGAATGGGTCTTCAACAAGAGTTTTGTTGCCTTTGGAATTATAAATCTTTCAACATTGGTCTCTTTGTAGAAGCTGCAGAGGTTTGACGCATTTTATTTTGCTTATGAATTTGAATGCCTTCAATCTGTTCCCATTTTTAACTTGATTGAATTTGAAGTATAGTGACCTTGGTATCAGAGATTTGTATAAATGGATATGTGTATCCATATTTTGAAATTGTTGTGTATGCATTGAATATTTTTTTATGGAGAGCTTCTTGTAAGTTGTTCCTAAGCTTCTTTCAGCCAAGAAGTAAAGCCATAAATTTTATGTCATATACAATTTTTCCCTTGGTTTTAAAGACTGGATTAAAAGCTTTCAAATGCGGCGCAAGGAAAAGTGGACAAGAAAATGGACCAACATGAGGGAAAAAAGAAAAAGAAAAGAACTATCTAGTAAGATTTTTTTTCTTATGATTATTTTAGGATTGTAAAACATGATTATTTGGGCATCACGTGGCAGAATTCCACTCACATGCATTTGTTTCTACTTTTTTTAGATCTAAGTTATATTTGTTAGTTTGCTTTATGAAAACTTTATTGCTGTGAAAAAAGTGTCATATTCAAATGTAATTGTTGTTTTAGTGTTTTATTTTTATTTTTATATTTTTTTGGCATTTATCAACAAGAATGGGTCCTCAGCAAGAGTTTTGTTGCCTTTGGAATTATAAATCTTTTAACATTGGTCTCTTTGTAGAAGCTGCAAAGGTTTGACGCATTTTATTTTGCTTATGAATTTGAATGCCTTCAATATGTTCCCATTTTTAACTTGATTGAATTTGAAGTATAGTGACCTTGGTATCAGAGGTTTGTATAAATGGATATGTGTATGCATATTTTGAAATTGTTATGTGTATGCATTGAATATTTTTTTTTGGAGAGCTTCTTGTAAGTTGTTCTTAAGCTTCTTTCAGCCAAGAAGTAAAGCCATAAATATTGTCATCTACAAATTTTCCCTTGGTTTTAAAGACTGGATTAGATCGGCGACCAACTCAATTGCGAATCAGTCCTAGAATGCTTTTTATTTAAATCAAAATTGCTTTCACATAGAATCACTTAGATTGATGGTTGAACCGGCAAAGTAGTCCAAATTTTAAAGAATCATTTTGTTTTAGTATTGACCAAATTTTAGTGAAGTACCGCTTATACTGAAAGGAAAATTTTATAAGAGGGTGGTGAGACCTGCAACGCTCTATGGCGCTAAATGTTGGCCTTTAAAAGAGAAGCATAATACTAAGTTAAGTGTTGCCGAGATGAGAATGATTAGGTGGATTAGTGGCTTTACACTTAGAGACAAAATGTGAAATGATTATATTCGTGATCGGGTTGGTGTAGCCTCAGCGACGAACAAAATTAGAGAAAGTCGTCTTAGATGGTTTGGTCACATTAAACGACCATCTAATGATCCGATCAGGAGAGTAGATGTTTTAGATTCGACTTATGTTAAGGCATATTTAATCCTAGGAAAACTTGGGCTTATTGTATAAAAAATGATCTTAATTTATTAGAACTAAATGAAAATATGACATTAAATAGGACGCAATGTAGTCGACCCCACGTAGTGGGATTAAGGCTTTGTTGTTGTTGTTGTTGCTGATTAGTTGACTAGAAATAAAAGATTTAGATTAAAAAATATAAAAATAATTAAAATATAATATCTCAAAATTTTAACTTAGAATCATATTCAAAATATTCAAGAGCAATGTGTTGTAAATCATAATATTATATATTAAATTGGTGAGCAATCTATTTTGTAGTATTCAAATAATGTTAAAATAATTTCAATTTTGCTTCATTATCTGGTACAATCCTTGGTTCAAACGCGGTTGAACTATTGAATCTTAAACCTTACTTTCTTCTGGTTCAATGTGCGGCCTGATTTTCAAAACCTTGCTTTTTTTTCCTGTAGCGGTGTGATTCTTAATTTGCATCTCTTTGTGAACATATATGTTTTAAAGTATTATGTTTCTTGCGTACCAACTTATCCCTTAAATATTTAGGAGTGTCATTTGTCCAGTTGCTTGTTGTCCCACGTTTTCAAAATTTGTAATGCTGTGTTGTGATAGGTCATTTGTTTAACAGTTTTATTAATTTTAGCTTTAAAATCTGCAATACTAATTCAGATTTTAATATGGGTGTTTACAAATTTCTTATTCTCTTTTTTCCTTTTTTTTGCTAACATTAAATCTCAGAACATTTGTATTTTATTAAGCTTGTTAAAATTTTCAACATATTACAACTATGTGTTGTTTATCATGGTTTTATAATGAGTTCTCGAAATTTGTTTATTTTTTAGTTAACAAACCGTAGAGGATATCTTTAGTAAAAATGATATATATTTGACTGACTAGGCAAATACATGCATATTCAAATTCAATCAGACAAGGAGTGGATGAGGTTCAATATTCTCTAATACGATGTAATTTATTTTCCATTGTACTTCAATTTGTGAGTGGTATGTAAACTTAATATTTTATATGCATTATTGTAAAGTCAAAGGGTTAATAGTGACTTTGTGTTTGGGGTGTTGATTTTTTGGTTACATGGATATTTTTTGTTGGGATATAATATGAATTTTGGAAATTATTTACTCTTTCAAAAGAGATAAAAGTTTCATGAAGCTCGTTAATCTTTATACTTATTGCTTTTTAGACTAAGGCGTTATATCCATTTTTAGACTACGGAGTTCTATTAATTTTGCTTTGGCCCAATTCACGAAGTAAAATATGTTCAATAAAATTCTAAACAATAAAAGATAAAAAAGGAAAGAGAATGAAAATGTATGTTTGAGGTATTTTGTTCAGTATTATGTGGGTTGATTGAATATTAAAATATGGAAAAAAAGTATAAGGATTATCGTTTGAAATTTTACTGTAGGATTTTTTGAAAATTTGGAGCTAAGTTAAGAAAGCATCATAACTCTCAATGGAATTTGGTTGTAAGACCAATTGTCATTAGCTTATGCTTCATATTGTAGATAGAGGGGTGGTGCTTGGACCACGTTTTGGGTTTGTTAGGAAGACTGAGTGTGTAGGGTTGAAAGTTGGCGGTGACTGGGGTATGCAATATTTACTATAATGCTATTTTTATCCTCTAAAAATTATGAATTGAACGGTTTTTTTTTTGCATTGGAAATGAAATATTTCAATCATGAGATACGCAATCGTTGGGGATAAGGGGAAGGATAGGAAGAGTGTAGGATCTAAGGTATGTATTGATGGGGTATGCAAATTTTTACCACAACAACAATTTTCTCCCTAAATGCCATGAACTAGAAGATTGTTTGGCTTTGATATCAAACAAGAGAGCATTGACTTGAAGAGGGATGATGCTTTTGTGGTGGTGGTTGTGTGTGTGGGTTATTTGGGTCGGGTGTTCAAATTATTTCATGAGCATCTTACTCTTTGTATTTGATCAGATTAATGGATTTGATGCGACGACAACTTATTTGTAATGTGATGGCAGCAACCATTCAGTTTATAACTGAAGGAATGATTCTACCCTAACTTAAATATTTGTGCTCAGTGCTAACTCAAGTTTATTATGCGTTACTGTTTTTACACCACAACAATATTTTTTCAATTACTCATTACTTGCTATGCTAAGAAGCCATTAAAGAATGTTATCTTATATAATATTGCAACAAAAATCTCTTTAGGCTGTTAATGTCTATGAGGTTTCTTGAGTAGAAGGGTCTTGGTGACATTAGTGCTCTAGATAGGCTATAGAGAAAGGAGCTTTCACAGTGCCGCAAGGAAGTTACTATGTATTTTGTTGATTTGACTCATTAGTCTGGACTTGTGATCCACCAACACTTCTATACAAGAGGCGTGCACTGTACTGCATGTGTCAGTTACAGAATATTTGAAAACGTGTCATTACACACATGTTTTTTGATGGTTGTGTTTTACTAAACATAATAAAAAAAATTCAGACGCACACGTGTCTTTAAAAATTAGTTTTAAATTTTATAAACAGTGCCAAAATGTTTAATAAAGTATCAAAATTTGATGGTCGTGTTTTACTAAATAATTGGTGTTTTTTCGTATGTAATATTTTAAAAAAGTTATCGATGATCACATTGCTTTAGTTTTTGTTAAATTTTAATTACTTGTTACTTTCTATTGCACTAGAAGAGGGATGATGCTTCGGGAGGGGGAGGGGGAGGGGGGGCAATAATTTTCATTTTATTCATTTGTTCGATTGTTTGATGAGCATTTTACTCTTCGTCTTTGATTGGGCTAATGGATTTGATGTCTTCAAGGATAACTTTTTGTAACGCGATGGCAACAACCATTCCATTTTTGGTTGAAGGAATGATTCTTCCCTAACTTAAAAGGTTTGTGCTAAGTGCTAACTCAAGTTTATTATGCATTACTGTTTTTACACCACAACACTATTTTCTCTTTTACTCATGTATTACTTGCTATGGTAAGATGCTATTGGAGAATGTTATCTTATAAAATATTGCAACGAATCTTTCTATATCGTCAATGTCTATTTGGTATCTTGAGTAGAAGGGTCTTGGTGACATTAGTACTCTAGATAGGCTATAGAGGAATTCAAAGTGTCGCAAAGAAGATACTATCTATTTTGTTGATTTGAGTCATTAATATGGACTTGTGATCCACTGACACTTCTATACAAATAGGCGTGCACTGTACTACACGTGTTAGATTTAAACACACGTGTGACACCTCCAACACGTGTCGTAACACCTGTTCTGTGTTTAATTAAAACATAATAAAAAAATTTCGGACACACGGGTGTGCTTAAAAATTATATTTAAATTTTATAAACAGTGACAAAATGTATAATAAAATATTAAAATTTGATTGGTGTGTTTTACTAAATAATTGATGTTTATTTTTTGTATGTAATATTTTTAAAAAGTTATTGTTAAATTTTAATTGCTTGTTATTTTTTATTGTCCTTGAAAAGGGATGATGTTTTTTTTTATTTGGGGGAGGGAGGCGGTTGTAATAATTTTCATTTATTCATTAATATGTCCTATTATTTGGTAAGCATCTTTGTATTTGATTAGAATAATGGATTTGATGTTAAGGATATCTTATTTGTAATGTGATGGCAACAACCATTCAGGTTATGGTTGTAGGAATGATACTACCCTAACTTGAACGTTTGTGCTAAGTGCTAACTCAAGTTTATTATGCATTACTGTTTTACACCACAACAATGTTTTCTCTATTACTCTTGTATTACTTGCTATGGTAAGAAGCCATTGAAAAATGTTATCTTATATAATATTGCAACAAAAATCTCCTTAGATTGTTAATGTCTATGTAGTATCTTGAGTAGAATGGTTTGTATTAAGTGCTAACTCAAGTTTATTACTGTTTTTACACCACAACAATGTTTTTATTACTCATATATTACTTGCTATGCTAAGAAGCTATTGAAGAATGTTTTCTTATATTGTATTGCTACAAAAATCTGCTTATATTGTTAATGTTATCTTGAGTAGAAGGGTTTAGGTGACATTAGTACTTTAGATAGGTTATAGAGGAAGAAGCTTCCATAGTGTTGCAAGGAAGATACTATCTATTTTGGTTATATGAGTCATTAATATGAACTTGTGATCCATCGACACATCTATAGAAATAGGCGTGCACAGTATTGCACGTCTTGGATATGGACACGTGTAATATTTTTCATCTAATGGATTTTATGTCAAGGGTAACTTATTTAAGGGTTTGTGCTAAGTGCTAACTCAAGTTTATTTAGCATCATTTTTTTTACACCACAACAATGTTTTCTCTATTACTCATGTATTACTTGCTATGCTAAGAAGCCATTGACGAATGTTTTCTTATATAGTATTGCAACAAAAATTTCCTTATATTGTTAATGTCTATGTGGTATCTTGAGTAGAAGGATCAAGGTGACATTAGTACTCTAGATAAGCTATAGAGGAAAGAGCTTGCACTGTGCAGCTAGAAAGATACTATCTATTTTGTTGATATGAGTCATTAGTATGAACTTGTGATCCACCGACACATCTATAGAAATAGGCGTGCACAATATTTCACGTGTTGGATACGAACACGTGTGATGCCTCCAACATGTGTCATAAACACATGTTATTTGTTCAATTAAAACATACTAGAAAAATTTTGGACACACGCATGTCTTTAAAAATTGCATTTAAATCTTATAAACAGTGATAAAATGTTTAATAAAATATTAGAATTTTTTGGTTGTGTTTTTGGTAAATAAGTGATGTTTATTTTTGTATGTCACATTTTAAAATAACAACAACCATTCAGTTTATAGTTGAAGGAATGTTTCTACCCTAACTTAAAGGTTTGTGCTAAGTGCTAACTCAAGTTTATTATGCCTTACTATTTTTACACCACAACAATGCTTTTTCTATTACTCTTGTATTCCTTGCTATGCTAAGAAGCCATTGAAGAATGTTATCTTATAGAATATTGAGATAAAAATCTCCTTAGATTGTATGCGGTGTTTTGAGTAGAAGGGTCTCGGTAATATTAGTGCTCTTGATAGGCGATAGAGGAATGAGCTTTCATAGTGCCGCAAGAAAGATTACATTTTGTTGATTTGAGTCATTATCATGGTTTTATATCTAAGCAGACCGGCTGGTTCAACCGTGAAATGTTTATTCAATCGGTTCGGTCCTAGCTCAGAATCGTTTCTGCATAGAGTCAGGATTGAATCAGTTAAAACAGGGGTTGAACTGGAGAACCGAGGAACCAGTCCGGTTTTTAAAGAACCGGTTGGTTCAAATATTATTCAATTTTAGTCTTTTGATTTTGATCAAATGACCAAAAATAAGATTTTTAAATTTAAAAAAGAGAAAATATAATGTCTTAAATTTTTTATTTATAATATTGTTCAAAATATTCAAAAATATTGTATAAAATTAAATTATTATTTATTTAATTGATAAAAATAATATTAATATATAATTATTGCATTATTTAAATTAAATTAAAATAATTTAAACATTTGTTACGTTTTCCGATTTAACTCTGGTTGAACAATTGAACTTTGAATGTTAGGTTTTTCCGGTTAGACTGATTTTTCATAACCTTGGTCATTAGCATGAACTTGTGATCCACACACTTCTATACCAATTTGCGTGCACTGCACTGCACGTGTCGGATACAGACACACGTGTGACGCATCCAACAGGTGTTGTACACACCTATTATGTGTTCAATTAAAATATAATAAAACAATTTCAGACACGTTGGTGTGCTTAAAAGTTACATTTAAAATTTATAAGCAATGACTAAATGTATGGTAAAATATTAAAATTTGATGGTTGTGTTTTACTAAATAATTGATGTTTATTTTTATGTAATATTCTAAAAAAGTTATTGATGATTGTATTTCTTTAGTTTTTGTTAAATTTTAATTACTTATTATTTTTTATTACTTGAAAAAGGATGATCGGACTAATGGATTTGATATCAAGGATAACTCATTTGTAATGTGATGGCAACAACCATTCAGTTTATGGTTGAAGGAATGATTCTACTCTAACTTAAAGGTTTGCACTAAGTGCTAACTCAAGTTTGTCATGCATTACTGTTTTCAAATAAAATATCTTCTCAATTGCTCATTTATTACTAGCTGTGTTATGAAGCCATTGATGATTGTCATCTTATTGAATATTGCGACAAAAATCTCCTTAGATTGTCAATGTCTACATGGTAGCTTGAGTAGAAGGGTCTTGGTGACATTAGTGCTCTAGATAGGTTATAGAGGAAAGAGCTTTTAGAGCATCCCATGAAAGATATTATCTGTTTTGTTGATTTGAGTCATTAATCTGGACTTGTGATCCACCGACACTTATATACAAGTGGCGTGTACTGTACTGCATGTGTCAATTACAGACACGTGCGACACCTCCAAAACGTGTCATACACACATGTTATTTGATGGTTGTGTTTTACTAAACATAATAAAAAAAATTTCGGACGCACGCGTGTCTTTAAAAATTACTTTTAAATTTTATAAACAGTGACAAAATGTTTAATAAATTATTAGAATTTGATGGTTGTGTTTTACTAAATAATTGATGTTTTTTCGTATGTAATATTTTAAAAAAGTTATTAAAGATCGCATTGCTTTAGTTTTTGTTAAATTTTAATTACTTGCTACTTTCTATTGCACTAGAAGAGGGATGATGCTTGGGGCGGGACGGAGGGGGGAGCATTTTACTCTTTCTCTTTGATTGGACTAATGGATTTGATGTCTTCAAGGATAACTTTTTGTAACGCGATGGCAACAACCATTCAGTTTTTGGTTGAATGAATGATTTTTCCCTAACTTCAAAGGTTTGTGCTAAGTGCTAACTCAAGTTTATTATGCATTACTGTTTTTACACCACAACACTATTTTCTACTTTATTCATGTATTACTTGCTATGGTAATAAGCTATTGGAGAATGTTATCTTATAGAATATTGCAACGAATCTTTCTATATCGTCAATGCCTATTTGGTATCTTGAGTGGAAGGGTCTTGGTGACATTAGTTCTCTAGATAGACTATAGAGGAATTCAAGTGTCGCAAAAAAGATACTATCTATTTTGTTGATTTGAGTCATTAATATGGACTTGTGATCCACTGACACTTCTATAAAAATAGGCGTGCACTGTCCTACACGTGTCGGATACAGACACATGTGTGACACCTCCAACACATGTGACAACTCCAACACGTGTTGTACACACCTGTTATGTGTTTAATTAAAACATAATAAAAAAATTTCGGACACATGGGTGTCCTTAAAAATTATATTTAAATTTTATAAACAGTGACAATGTATAATAAAATATTAAAATTTGATAGGTGTGTTTTACTAAATAATTGATGTTTATTTTTTGTATGTAATATTTTTAAAACGTTATTGATGATCGTATTACTTATTTTTTGTTAAATTTTAATTTCTTGTTATTTTTTATTGTACTTGAAAAGGGATGATGTTTTTTTTTTATTTGGGGGAGGGAGGGGGTTGTAATAATTTTCATTTATCCATTAATATGTCCTATTATTTGATATGCATCTTTGTATTTGATTAGAATAATGGATTTGATGTTAAGGATATCTTATTTGAAATGTGATGGCAACAACCATTCAGGTTATGGTTGTAGGAATGATTCTACCCTAACTCGAAGGTTTGTGCTAAGTGCTAACTCAAGTTTATTATGCATTACTGTTTTACACCACAATAATGTTTTTTCTATTACTCTTGTATTACTTGCTATGGTAAGAAACCATTGAAGAATGCTATATTATATAATATTGCAACAAAAATCTCCTTAGATTGTTAATGTCTATGTAGTATCTTGAGGAGAAGGGTTTGTATTAAGTGCTAACTCAAGTTTATTACTGTTTTTACACCACAACAATGTTTTCTTTATTACTCATATATTAATTGCAATGCTAAGAAGCTATTGAAGAATGTTTTCTTATATAGTTTTGCAACAAAAATCTCCTTATATTGTTCATGTCTATGTGGTATCTTGAGTAGAAGGATTTAGGTGACATTAGTACTTTAGATAGGTTATAGAGGAAGAAGCTTTCACGGTGTTGCAATGAAGATACTATCTATTTTGTTGATATGAGTCATTAATATGAACTTGTGATCCATCGACACATCTATATAAATAGGCGTGCACAGTATTGCACGTCTTGGATATGGACACGTGTAATATTTTTCATCTAATGGATTTTATGTCAAGGGTAACTTATTTAAGGGTTTGTGCTAAGTGCTAACTCAAGTTTATTTAGCATCATTGTTTTTACACCACAACAATGTTTTCTCTATTACTCATGTATTACTTGCTATGCTAAGAAGCCATTGAAGAATGTTTTCTTATATAGTATTGCAACAAAAATCTCCTTATATTGTTAATGTCTATGTGGTTGTATCGTTTGGCTGAATATCATGGTCTGGTGCTTGTAGATATTTAGTTGCACAAATTCCCCATGATCATCAACATGCCCAACTTCAAAATGTTGTGACTGAAGAGTGCATGGATTTGAGAACAAACAATTTGAAGGGCCAACTCAAATGTCAATGTCTTATTGAAAAATGAAAGCTATACATGCATACCACTTAATTCTCATGTTATATATATATATATATATATATATATATATATATATCATAAAAGTCACCTTAACTGAGCATGAAATGGTGTATTTCATTTTCTTAAAGTTAAAATTTCGGTATTTTTTATGTGATATGAAATATTTGGATGGTATGAATGTAAAAGACAACTTAGTTGTTAGATATGTAAATACATAGAAATTATGTAATATGTATTTAAGAGCCCCTAAAATATAGAAATAGTAATATGACATTGCGCTCGCTTGTGCACCATCCACAACTTTATTAGCTGATTCAGGAAAATTTATTTGGAAGGTAAAGATCCAATAAACATGAATGAATTGGTGAGAAGTTTCGATGACACATTGAGTCATATGATTCAGTCACATATTGCATTAGCATGTGTAAGATCTTCAGTAATCAAATATCTATATCATTGTTCTAATTTACCATAATCTATACTTGTTTGTGCTGGCAAAAACTGTACTTGTTCTCAAGGAACATGTCCTAGACTCATTATGACCAAAGACAACATCATGATTTTCTCTTTGGTTGTGTTCTATTGTTGTATGTTTTGAAACAATGAATAAAACTGATTCCTTCAAAAGAGACGGTTAGAAAAGTCTTCAAATTTTATTTTCCTCATGTACATGCAATTATGTTCATAATACTGACATTTGGAACTTAACGATATGCATTCACTGTTTTAGGGACATTTACATACATAGCACACAATTCTTATGCATTTACTTACGTCTCTTATCACTGAAAAATATTTACGTACGTTATACGCATGCATAATTGCATACGTAGGACTGTTGTTCGAGGGGCATTGGAGGGTTATGTCGCTGTTATCGGGGTTAAAACCCCCAATAATCTCACAAAACCCTTGAATGACAGGAAGAAAGATAAGCGTTGAACTGCAGAATGTATTGGTAGGTTATTGAGAGGTTATGGAGATGTTATAGGGGTTAAAACCCCCAATAATCTCACAAAACCCTTGAATGACAGGAAGAAAGATAAGCGTTGAACTGCAGAATGTATTGGTAGGTTATTGAGAGGCTATTGAGATGTTATTAAGGTTAATACCCCCAATAACCTTTTAATAACTCCTAATAACTGAGTTATTGGAAGGTTATTCGGGGTCATCCACATACAATTTTGCGTGCGTATGACGTACATAAATAGTGCTTCTTATCACCCAAACTTATATATTTACTCATTAACACACAAAACATTAATGTCATGTAAAAAAAAAAAAAAAACACATTAATTTTTTTAAAAAGTGAAATGTACATTTTCTGGCCTAGATTTTGTGGCATTAAAGTGTTGGAAGTGTAAATGTCAAACTTTGTGTTGTATGTGTAAATAACCAAATATTGTGTGGCATGTATGTAAATTTTCTTTTTTTTTTTAATAGTTTAGCACTGTTTATGTGGTTTTTTTTTACTAGAATTTCTTTGAATTGTTATGTAAGTTTTAGCCTTATTTACATGTTATGAAACCCTAATAAGATTGCGCTTAATTGATTGAAGAATTTCATTTTGCTCTATCCATTTTATTTTATTTTATTTTTGAAAGATTTACATACATACCATTCAATTATTACATATTTACTTATCTAAAACTAAAATTTTAAATTAAAATAGTGATACATTTTATATGATTTTGAATGTAAAGTTTAAATTAAAATAACTTCCCTTCGGTGTTGCTCACACAAGGAAACAATCGCACTCCGCGTGCACCTACTAGTTGTTTGAGAATCATCTTCCATGTCTTGGGTTCAAGCAGAGATATATTGAGTAGACCGATTTAAGTTAGGAGAAGATGTCTTGTACAAGAGGCTACTCCAACAATGATATGTCTTATCTACAATGACGAGTAACACCCTTTTCATCTCAGATAAGCTCCAGAACGACATTTGTTATTTTCAATTTTTGAAATAAATTTTAATTTTTTTTGTCTCAAATCGAGTGTCAAAGTGATTTTTTTGTCAGCATAGTTTTAAAATAGAGTAATTTTTCTCTTTCCCATCTCATCATATATATTGGGGTGAGGGATTTTTGCCTAAAGCAACAATACCTTCTTCTTTTCCTTAGCTCTCTTTCACTCTTCCAAGCTTATTCTCCCCGTGCTTCGTTCGAATGGCTCCAAAGTTATCTCCACATCTCAATGGGACAATCTTGTGTTCTACAGGGGCCAATTCAAGTAGGATTTGCAGTTGCCACTTTGCCAAGAACTTTGGGCAAATTTCAATTGCTATGGGGTGATTCCAGCTCAAGTCTTGCCGAATTCCATTGCGTCCATCCTGACTTATGTGATATTTTGTAGTCGAATGGAGATCTCATGGTCAACAAGCCTCTTCATTTATATTTTCACATTTCAAGTTGACTGGGATGGCTATGTCTAGTTATTGGCCAGCTGTTGGGATTCGATAACAATATCTAGAATTGGAAGATGTGCTTCTTGACAAGCTGTTCTTTTTGTGGCTGCAGAATCTAAGTCCTCATAACGGGAGGTGGTGTTAAGAATGTGAAGTTTATGCTGAGTCATCTTAGTGCTCGTGGAGCAAAAATCAAGGGTCAGCAATTTCCGACCTTTAAGTACCTGGAACCGCAGATTCTCAATTGAGTATTATGGTCAGAGAAGTTCGGGTCAATGAAAGAGGAGTTCTAGAGGGGGCGTTGGATGCCCAAGAAACTGCAAGAGAGAAATTGGCTATTGTTCGGGCCGCTGAGAAGAGGCCACAAGGGAAGGTTGCCTGCCTTAAAGCCGTAGTAGTTGTTGGTCAACTGATATCCAAGATCACACCGAAGCTAACACCAAAGGTAGAAAATTTGTTGTTTATGTATCTGAAACTATTTTTATTGTTCAAAAAATTTATACCAACGAATTAACCATTATTGAGAGGAAAGCTAAGCAATCACCATCTTTTGTGGCCACTTCAGAAGAGAGTCATGAATAAGACGTTAGGAAGCTGAGTGTGTTGGCATCAAGCAGTGTTGATGGGGAGGCTTTAGTGGAAAGAGCAGAGATAGGTTCAGCTAAGCCTCAGCCGACTGACACATTCTTTATCAATTTGCAAATAAGGGGCGAAGCCGTCCTACCACCTATTACATTGACCGAGAGGGGTTCCGATCCTGACCATGAAATTGGGTCAGCATCTCAAGAAGTGTAGGTACCTCGCCAAGAGGAGAAATGCCCCGTTTCCAGTCCTAGCTTCCCACTTCCTCCTTCTTAGAAGAAGTGGAGGGGTTCCCCAATCTAGTGGATTCCTTCACAAGAAAAGGAGTCAAAGGTGTTGACTAGCTCTGAGAAGCAGTACGCCATGGTCAACACAAAGATGGATTGACATTTCGACTCTCTGTTGGCAGTAGACTACTCTTCGATCATCGCTAGGGTCATTTGTCTTATTCTTTTGAGAGGTCCCTGAGGAAACTTGACCATACAAAGCTTTATCTGGCGGTTGATCGGTATCACTTAATGGCCTGAGAGATTTCACATTATCAGTCGATGGCTTTTGAATGAGCAGAGCGGTAATGCGTTACCGACGAGGATAAGGCATATACCTCTGATGCTTGGCAAAGGCCACAGAAAAGCGGGTGACAACAACTGAGAAGTAGTTAGAGATAAATGAGGCTAAGATACTCGATTAGTCGAGCAAATATTACTTCCGGACTCCCGACGCAATTTGTGTCCAGAGTCCAATGGTTGGGCGCCACGTTTCAAGTAAGCCTACCGCAATACACTGAGATTGGTCAGTGTTAAAATTTGTGGGGCTCACTTGACACATGACGCCCCACTATTGGACTCCGGATGCATCTGAAGTCATGATCCAATATTTTTTCCGATTAGTCAGGGATGATGTTGGCTTTTCAGAGAGAATCAAATTGTTCTAAACATCCCCCTATATGAAAAAAAAAATTTAGAATATAATAGTACATATTTTTAAAAGTTAAAGACTGTTCTAAACATCCCCTTGTATATTTTGGGCATTTTATATTTTAAATATTGAAGTTTTTGAATGTTGTTTCCTACAAAATAAAACAAATTAATTGTGGAAAAACATCAAACCATTATTCTAATTTTATAAATAACGATGGGATAAATTATCTTATTCACACAATTGATTACATCTGTTTTGTCAGTTGCGCCTTTGAGATAACCTCATGAAGAACATTTTCAATAATATCAGCATTGACCGAACTACCATGAAGATAGAATTTTATGTTATTCTTCATTTTCGGCTATTAAGGGCTTCTTTGGGATCACTTCAGTTTTTCTATTTTCTTTTTTTTGTTTTTGTTTTTATTTTAAAAATATAGTTATTTAAAATATTTTTTCATATTATTATTATTATTTAAAAAAAAAAACC
>NEWO01000178.1:861948-884408 GCA_003013225.1 Phalaenopsis aphrodite
CATCTTGATTGATCGGTTCAAAAATATAATTCATTTCTTATATTGACATGTAATGATCGACAATTCACTCGTAGCACCTCTTCTAAGTGATCGTTCATTTGCACTATCTTCCATAATAGAGTGTTTATGATCTAGATGCCCGAATTAAAGGGACATTCATAGAAGGTATTATAGGCATCCTTGAAATTTTCATGAGTCTTTCCTGCAAATGGTCAAATATAAGTCTTAACCTATTCCATTCACACTTAAGGGTAGTGCTACCTATTGCTGAGTTTTCCTACAATACTATCAACCATACTACCAGTCATTCTCCTTTAGAAGTTTAAGGCATTCCTCCTTAAAATACTATTGATCTCACAATACTGTCAAAGCATGCATCATAACCATTTTTAACAACCTTTGTTGGGCAAGTATACTGATAAAAGATCACGCATGGCTAAGCAAGATGACAAATATAAAATATTACCATAACTCGTCAAAGTGCTAGAAAATTTCATGAAGGTGATGATATCTTTTTTACTCATAAGAAGTAAGAGGCAAGTGAGAAGAAAACTTGAATCATCTTATTTATTGTTTAATGTTGTAGAAGGTTTACATATTTATAGGTGCTATTCTATACAAATTACTAGTTTCGAGATTTAAGAAATTATCAACGTAGATTTAAATACTTTTTTCATTGGATGTAGATAGATGAACATCAATTGTTTTAATCAAAACACATGAATTGCTAATTAGAAGCCAACATAGAACAAAAGAAGGTTCTTCAAAGAATTTTCGCTCCCACTCAAACACACATTGCTCTTTTTTATGTATTTGATTTAATTATAAGTCGTGTAACCTATTGTGAGTATTGCTCACTCTATCATATCTCTATGTGTACTTAATTCTAGAGAAGGATAAAGAGCCCAAAGAACAAAATTGTGTATGAAGTATAAGTGGAAAGATTGTATATAAAATCTATTATAATCATAAAAAATATAAAGCTTATTAATATATATTGAGATACCATGATTGTTGTAAATGATCATTTATGATGTAATTAAAAAAGTTATACAAATGAAGTTTGTGTCACTTTTCTACATCCATTCTTCTCTATGATCATTGATAGCTTCCCATGTGTGTGTAATCTAAATCTCTAACTCTTTTCCAAATAGATGCTAGCACATGCAAGGGATGTATTTACATGAAATATAAGAGGTTTCAATTTTTTTGAACCGGTGATTATAGTTTTTATAAGAATTCAGTATAGCATGGGGGATCACATCGAAACAACTATTTAATTCAACATTGAGATTTCCATTCCTCTGCTTTCTTTTCTTATTTTTAATCTTGCATCACAAATATTAATCTTCCTTCTAATAACATGAACCTCATTCTATTATAAAGGTCTAACCTGGCTACTTAGTGGATACTTAAATACCTTTTCAGCAACATCATGGGTGATGTTGCTGGCCGAGGAGGTGACGACAATCACTTAAAAAAGGTCATGACTGTAGAAACCCAAGCATCCTGGGTAGGTACTGCTCCAATGAGGGAGAGAAGCAAGCAGTTAGGTAATCAAAGAATGGCTGAAGGAAACGAGTGAGAGTTGTGGTTTTGAGGAAGAAGAGTAGGAAAAGAAAGATACATGTCAAGTTGGGAATTGTTATAGTAAGGGGGAGAGGAAGATGGTAGCTAAACCAAAGCAAAGAGAAAAGTAAGCACAACATGAAGGATGGGGTTTACGATTAGAGGAAGAGAAAGAAAGTGATCTAGTACCATTGGATCAAAGCTATAGTGTACATTAAAATATTACATTTAGGCCGCGTTTGGTTGAGTTTTTCGACCCACGTTTGGTTCAGAAAAGATTTTTGAAGGGTTTGAATGCACGTTTTACAACTCCAGCTTTAAAGTGCAGTGTAATTTCCAATAAAAATGCAAACGCGCCTTTTGGAGTGCTTCCCATCATTCCAATTTCTTATTTCCAAGGTTTACCCCTTTTGCATCTGTCATTATAGTTAACAAAGGTAAGAAATATGCATTTATTATAATCATGAAGACATATTTATTAGAATCATATTAACTAGGGGTAAAATATATGCAGAGAGAGATATGAACCATATTTATTGTTTAAATTATTTATAATAAATCATATTAAAATATAAAAAATTGCATAGGATTTCAAATGTAAATAAATGTGGTCTCTAACTTTTATATATATATATATATAATCCCGTGGGAAATTTTATTGCAAAAAAAAAATTTCAAGGGGTTGACAGACAATTTTACTAAATCCAAAAGAAAAGGAAATACAACTCACTCAAGAAAAACAAAAAAAAAAACCTAAGAACAGTCCACCAAAGTACAACTCACACCAATCAAAAGAAACAAGGATTAACTCTAATAAAAGGAATATCTAAACAGTCACCAATGATAAGCCGAGACATCTCAATTGGCACCAAGTTATTACCAGAGATTACCTGGAATAAGACTTCCATATGGAAGCCCAATTTGCCACCTTAGTAACTTCTCTAGGAGTAGAAGACCAAGCAACTTGTAAAAAAGGCTGTAAAACAAAAATTTTCTGCATATGCACAATAAGGATCCAAGGGTAATCCAATTGTAAATTACACAACTTCCACAAAAGCAAAGAATCCATTTCCACAATAATTCTGCTCCAACCACAGTTTTAGCAAGGGATAAGGCCTTAATAATAGCCTCAGCTTATGCAACAATAGGAGAAACAGGAATCACAATTTCCTAATTTCTGCACATACCACCAATACCTGTCGAGTGAGAATTCCAACTCGCATTGAGTTTGAAAATACCATATCGTGGCTTCCTCCAAAAAACCAAAGCAATATTAGAATTAAGCTTCATAGGCACAAAAATATTAAACTTGTGAAAAATCTTCAAGACTAACTTATTAACAGGCTTTTTAAAACTCATGAACTTAAGAATTTTAAAAACAAAGTTAATAATAAGTTGAAAAGAATAGAAACTATCTAGCACTTTTTCATGATGCTTCACCTCATTTCTCATCATCCATATGAACCAAAAAACTATAATAGGAATAGAAGAAAAAAACTGTCCACCAATCTTCTTCCAAGCATTAATATAACCAACCATAGAATGAGCAAAAACAAGTACCATCTTCATGTCAAAAAAATTGAAAACATTTTTCCAAACCTCTAGAAAAAAAGCACTTAATGAAAATATGTTCCATCTCTTCCTCATGTTGTCTACACAAAAGACAACAAGAAGGCAGCCTTAAACCTTTAAGCTTAAAAAATATCATCATTAGGAATAACATGATGAAGCAACCTCAAAAAGACAAAAAGAATGAGAATGTTTGATCCAGGAATACCACGCCCAATGTAAATCAAGCCAACCATTATACTGAAAAGAACTTGCAAAAGAATTAGAAATAGAACCCTTGTTGGCAAAACCCTTGTTGGCCGCCGAAATTCTCTGCCAAAAACCCTTGTTGGCCGCCGAAATTCTACTGCCAAAACCCTTGTTGGCCGCCGAAATTCTACTGCCAAAACCCTTGTTGGCCGCCGAAATTCTCTTCTTCTCTACAGTCAACACTTTTTCTGCAGGTTGCAGGCCCTCTTCAAAATTCTCCTGATAGCCGTACTATTCAGTTCTATTTTAGTTCTGCCCCAACATTCATTTCCTGCAGCAACAAGGACAGCAAACGCAGCAACAACAACATTTTCTTGTCAATATTAGGCCCTCCGCAGGAGCTTCTCTCTGTAGCAGGCAGCCCAAGAACTCTCCCTGCAGGCCCTCTCAGTTCCTCTTTCTTCTCACGTTGTTTCCCTGCAGGGCCTTAGCAGTGGACCTTGCCGTTACCTACCAGTTGATCCTTCCCAGCCTATCCAGCCGACTGTCCAACAGACCGCAGCAAGGAGAGCAATGGCTAAAATCCTGCAGCAAAGACAACACAAGAAGCAACAACCCAAATTCCACCTTGCAGGGAGCAGTAGATTCCACCTTGCACAATAAAATTCCTTCTCCTCTCCCTGTTGTTCCCATCTTGCAGGAGCAGTGGGTTCCACCTGCTCAAGAGATTCCACCTTGCAGCAGCAAGCCGATCCTGCTCCTGCTCCCTCTTTCTCCTGGATTTCCTAAAAACTTCTTATCTCCATTGTTTTCCAGCCAGAAGTAGCAGCCAACCTTCCTGCCTCCAACCCAACTGCTCCTTCCAATTTTTATTATATTGCAAAATTATACCCTCGACTCTTTATTAATAAAATATTAGAGTTTTATCAGTGTGAAATCCGTCAATTGGCTAAACATACTAATCATGTATATACTCTGTCTCAGTACAAACGCCCACATCATTTCCTTATCATTCATATTGACATTTGGAAACCTTAAAAATTAAAAATAATTAATGAACACAGATGATTTGTAACATTTATTAATGATCACACTAAGAACAATTTGGATATTGCTCATATGTACGGCTTTTCCACCCCATTTGGATATTTTGTCATTATTTGGACCCAACACATGAATAGCCCAAATGAAGATTATTTGGAGAAGGTTTATGGGATTATGAAGTTTCTCAACAAGAAACTTAGTTACCGATTAATTTTTTAAGAAATAAAAAATAGAGAAGTAGAGATATACAATGATACTAAAGAACTAACTGAAAGAAGATCCATCATAAGTTATTGCTCATATGTATGGGGAAATCTAGTTAAATGGAAAAGTAAAAAAACAAATTGTTGTTTCGAGAAGCAGTGCAAACTATAGAGCACTTGCCTTGGAGATTCATGAAGGGATCTGGATTTATAAATTATTAAGGAAACTGAGATGTTCTTTTATTAGGCCTATACAAATCTTTGTGAAAATCAAAAAACTATCAGTACTGCAAGGAATTTTGTGTATCATGACAGGACTAAGCATATTGAAATTGATAGACACTTCATCTCTAAAAAGATCAATGGGAGACTTATACACCTAAGCTATATCTCGACACACCAACAAGTTGTTGATGTCTTCACTAAAGCTCCTCTTTTCAACACCTCAAAGTTTAATAACAAGCTCGGTCTCTACAACATATACGGCCCAACTTAAAGGGGAGTGTGAAAATCTAAGAAAATTTGGTTATTTTCATATTTACACTTATCATATGGGCCAACCATCATCTCTGAATCCTAGACGATTTGATTAGGATAACTATGAAAACATTGATTGGTTTATTCCTTTCCTATTTTATGTTTTTTATTTTTTTAATTCAGAACTACTTTCTTTCCCAATTTTAGATGAGATATGTTTGGATAAAAATGATGAGTAATAAAAAAATCATCAGACGTCATGTCGAGCATGACATGCTCTACAATGCCAAGCTATAAGAAATAAAAAAAATGGAATGATTGAAAGAAAATTATATTAAAGAATAGACAAAAACGACCCATTAAATTTAAATATTGAAAAATTAAGTTAAACGGTTTAAGCAAGCTCCTTAAAAATATATTTAAGGATTTATATTGCTTCATTCAAACATAGAATAACTAAAACCGGAATATACAATCAGACTGTTGAAACATAGAATCCTCAAAATTTAAAATAAAGAAAAAAAAACATCCAAAAAATAAGAGCCACTAAATATCAATATTTCTAATTTGCATCGAACTCACATATATAATAAATCAAGTTTGTGACAACAAGTAGTAAAGAAACCTTATAAAGAATACAATATTGATTTTTGGTGCATAATTGCATTTGCTCCTCTCCTTTTTATGCAAATTCTCTCATATTAGTCATTCAATTTAAAGGAGTTTTTGTTGTAATAAGTACTTAAGCAACAACTTAAATTAAATAATAACTTAGAGAATAATTAGAATTATACATTACACTAATTTTTTTGCATACATGCTATATGAATGTAGGTCAAGATGCTTACAAAGAAACATTTCATTTAATTAGAAATTTTCAACCTTGTATATTTATATTTCATTTAAAAAATCATTTTAGGAGTCCAATATTGTACCATTTAAGATACACTCATTTCTATTTCCTTTTCAATTATTTTCTATTTTTATATGAGTGGGTATAATACCATTAATGAGTGATTCCTTGAATTGACTTGTACATCCATTTCACTTGATTATCATAACCTTTCTTTTACTCATTTGAATCATATTTTAAATTTTCAATACAAATGAAATATATGAAACAATTTAAAATTCATTATAAAGCTTATGTGATTATAATGAAATAGATATTTAATTAATTTTGTTAATTAATGATATATCTAAACATTTCAAACATGATTCTAAAAAAGATAATAAAAGTCAAGTAATGCATTTAAATTAAAAGATCCATAACCAACACAAAGTAAAATATAATTACTTACCTCATTTTTAACTTGTAAAGTTAACCTTTAATGGAATTTATTGACTTTCATTTCTTTTAAATTCTACTTTCACTTCGATCTTAATTTAATCTACAACCAAGCATGAAAATAAGCTTATAATTGAAATAATTTTGTTAAAAATGCAGCAATTACATTTGTGTAACTTTCATTTTTTTTAAATTAATTTGGTATCTTAATTATACATTATCTTTAATAAATTATATATATATATATATATATATATATAACTAAATTAGTAGTATTAAACAAAATTGATAAATCCATACCTTGATTATTTTGCTAAAGTTCCTTTACAGATTTCACTCTCCTTCTTCTCCACAACTTAAAATATTTTTTTTGTCAATTTCACCTACCCATAAAATTAAAGATGTTATTTATAAACAATAACATTTGATCTATTACTATTTCACCTTATTAATTTTTTTCAAAATTATTGCATACCTCAATTTTCCTCTTTCTTCCTTTGCACTACCGACAACCAGTTTCATCGTTTGTATCTTTATTACATTTCAAATTTGTAACTTTAAAGTTCTAACATAAAAGTTCATAACAATAAAAGGTTATATATAAACAAAACTTCACCCTAAAATAATTTAATTCTAAATTGTAAGATAAAAACAAGATGCTTATGGTTCAATATCCTCCAAAATGTCATTCTATTTGTCTACATAGTTCATTTACCCTTACTTGTTCGTTTAACTTACCCCCCTCACTTCCCTGTTGTTCGGCTCATCTCCATCTTGTATTTATAACCTCCCCTAACACTCGACCTGTACATTTGCTTGGCACTATCCAACATGCCAAGCATGTCTACTTCATTGTTGGGAGTACTTAGTACATGTTGGCGTCACAAACTTGCTTGACCAATGCCACTTGTCGTTCAATCAACGCATCAGCTCTCTCACCACTGCACGTCACTCACGCAAATGCACCGCACTTGACTTTGTCCCTCATGCATGATATCAGCTACTCGCTCCCGTACCACTTCTCACTCACCATCTCTCCCTATCTTGCTCTCTCATTTCCATCTCATGGTCGAATGGATCTTGTTGGCCTTCCCTCTATCTTCTATAGCATAACAGCTAGCATTAATTTGATTAAATTAAATTTCTTTTTTTACCAGCCTTTATAGCATTATGAGATAATAATTCACTGATGATTCTGTTGAATGTGACTGAATATTAAACTAGATGTATGGTGAAAATATTGAGAAAGAAATATATTAATCTCTTGAAAGTGGCAACTAATGAAAATTTAATGATTAGAGATTAACCTAGACGATGTGATCATATTGGAAAATTGATAGAAAGTGCATTAAAAAAGACAGGCGCATAAAAAAACAACATGAAAGTTTTAATAAAACTTGTGATAGCTTAAAGTTCATATGATTATAAGTCGTGCAAAAAACTTTGAGTAACAAATTTAAAATCTCTTCAACAACAATGGACCATGATAACTCCAACTTATGCAGTTACATGGCCTAAACATGCAATGCACTTTAAAAACACGGGAATTAATTGTATCAAACTTGTTGAAGACCCCAATGGTTTTCAAAGAAGATTGAATGAACAAGCTCGATAAATATACATAATCTTAATTCGAGAGTATCTATATAACTAGCAAAATTTAATTTCATAAAGCTAGTCTAAAATAGTTTAGAAAAGACAAATGATGGAAATGATAAAAAGGAGTTCAATGAATAAATCAAGCAATCTTAGGGTCTGTTTGAGAGAACTTTCTGTCTGTTTTGCTTTTCAGACCACCATCACAGTTCTATTTGGGGATTCGCTTCTTACCGCTTTCAAAATTTACGTGGTATAAAATTATTTTTTCAACCAGAGCTATTAAAGTGTAGTGTAGCCAGAAAGCTGCGGTATGACTTTTTGAAAATAAAATAAAATTGTAATAGTCACTGCAATTTTTTGAAAAAAATGTTTCTTCTGCAGCAGCTTTACAGCTTTTTTCTTCAAACAACTGCACTTGCCCCAAACAAACCCTTATCTTAAAAGCTATGAGGCCAAAAGAGCATAATTTTCTTTTCATAATTGATTAGGAAAGAAATTGGAGTTTAAATATCTAATATATTCATTGTAAAGAGGGGGGAGAAAGAAGAATTTAATATAAAAGTTACATGCACCTACAATTTTTTGCAAACCAACATCACTAAATATGAAATATGCATAACTACACTTTCACATAATTATGGACATGAATCCATGTGATTATGTGCTTCTAAATTTTTTTGTAGGGCCACAACTATGACATGGGATGCATATCTATAAATTACTAAGGTTTTTTTCTCAAGCAAAGACTTCTCTTAACCATTTTAGGCTTTTGAAGTATAATTACGTATGTTTACCAATGTAATTACACTTGCTCTCAAGTTGGCATGTTATGCACACGCTCGTGGCATTTCGAAACCTTTTTAATTCTTTTTAAGGCTGAGAAATTGCGGAAGAACTATGCTTTACCTCCATAATTCAACTTTGCATGTTCTTATTCTTGGGCAATCTCTAAGAGAAAATAATAAGTAGTTCATAAATGAGTCCAAAGTGTAGATCGACAACAAGCATTTCAATTGATCTTTTACAACATGTCAAACGTGCAAAGCAAAAATTTATCCAAATTAGGATTTGTATCAAAAAACTTCACAAAACTTCCCATGAAGGGGGTTGAATGGAAGTGTGAGCCTATTATACCAATCCAATAAAAGACATGAATAAATGATCATCAAGAATAATGTTGGGCAACTTGCCATGATAATAAACACAGCTATGAGTTGCCCAAAGCACTTGGATTGTGAGGACCGCGTCATTAATTATATAGAAGATGAGTATGGTTAAGGCGTTGGCTGAAGTGGATCACACTGAGATGAGATGAAATAATAAGTTATTCTTATGTTGAATTTGTAGATTAGGGAGCAAAGAAGGAAAAGTAAGCAGCACTTATCTCGATACCTATAAAGTTATACCTCAGAGATTTATAGATCATTGCAACATCCATTTGATAGAGTCGCCATCTTCATTTGGCAGCTCACACAAGACATGCTCATGGCTCCTGCATACATTGTATTTATAGCTCATCGATTTGAGCTTTTGTGATAATGTTCAAGTTCAAGTTCATTTATCAAAAGTTTGTTTGAGCTTGTTCATATTGAAATTAAAGAGCTTTAAAGAAGCGACTCATTTAAAAAAAAAAAAAAAACATTAACAAGTCATATCAAAGCAAGCTTATTGAGCCTAGCAAATGGGAATTTGTTTGACGAAACTTAACAAAAGAGTCCTATTTTATCAAGCCAAATATTATCAAGCTTGGTTTGTTCACATGTCTCTTCTTCGATGTACATCTTTTCTAGCATTGAGTGTTTATCAAAACTCATATCAAACTTTAAATGAGTTTCTATAATATTTTCTATGAACATAATTTAAGTTTATTTATTTAATAACAGAGCATTCATAAATATATTCAAACTTATTTGATTAGTTAATCAATGGTAGTGAACAAGCTTTAATCAAGTCAAGTCACGAGTAGCTTATCGAACGCTTGGTTCATTAATAGCCTCCAGAGGGTGTTGTCCTGTTAGACTTTTGAGTGACAAGGGATGTTTTAGCAAGTACAATAATTTCTTGACTTGCAATAAATCCCAAGACATTAATGTGAATCTTCTCTCTTCAAATTGCATATCGAGTTAACAAATTCAAAATTACAACTAAATAAGATATCCAAATCATGGAATTTTGAAGATTTCAACAACCCTCCTAACACCAAGATTTAAACCTTAAGCCCATCAAATAAAAAGCTACAATTAGCACCAAGTTCAATTTGTATCACCAAATAACATAAAGGTAATTAAAGAGCTCAACAGTATTGCACGAAGTTAACTACAATGATTTGAGGGATTAGCTTGCATCTTTTTAGACTTTAATATTTATGTGGTTCATGAAGATCATGGAAGCCTAGTAACAATGAACTTATGTTTTGTTTCCTTGGTTCTTATAACAGCATAAACATAAGCCAATGATATCTACCCATATAAGACCCATGTGCGGAATTGCTAAAATTGGCTTAGTCAATAATTCTTGGTGTTTGTACAGTTTGTTGAAAAAGTAAAATTACCACTTTGAGCAAGCAAATAAAAATGTGGAAGAGTTTCAAACATTGTTTCCTTGGGCAATATTTGATAGGTTATCCTACTCGCAAAAGAACCCCATTTTAGGTGTTATTTTGAGAGCAAATCTTCTTTCCTTGTTTGAATTGTGAAGCACTTCCATTAGTTTAATTATTTTACGTAATAGTTAATGTAATAAAACATTAGCACTAAACTTCATGGAGTAACAAAAAATTGTACTAGCAACAAATATTAATGATTTTTTTTTTTAACAGTAAATAAGAAAATACCTCCAAATGATGCCACTTTGATCAAGAATTGTGGGTAGCTCCATCAAAGAATCATAAAAACTTGAGCCAGAACAAAGATATTTTTCAGTAGTGATCCATGGACGCGAGAGCACATATAGGCCTACATAAAATGACATAAAATGTGCAGGGATAAAGCTATAAATAATCAATTTTGCCTATGCCAGATCCACAACCAAAATTATGACTGAGAGTGCCATTTTGTATCAGATTGATCATAAAAAATATGGAATATTCTGATTGCCTGGTGGTTGCTGATTCCATGGACAACTTTCTCTGATGCAGCCACCAAGATAAATCCAAGGTAAAGTAGATCAATGCAATACAATGATCAATACATTAACATAGTTTTCACTTTTGTAATGCACTTAATTTACTCCTCTTCTGTGCCAATAATTTGAGTACCAAATCTAACAATAGGATCAGAAATATAAACACCTATGCTTTCACTGTGACAAAACAATTCATGAGCTTCCTCCAAACAGCCTTTTCGATAAATTGCATCTATAATGCATTTATAAGAATATTCATTTGCATTACAGCCATTGGTCCTCATCACCAATACAATCTCTTTGGCTTCATCAATTCTCTTTTCATCACATAAAGCTTTTATAAAAGCATTATATGTATATGTATCTGGAACTACACCAAATCTCACCATCGAATAAAAAAGGTTCCGTGCTTTATCAATCCTATTCATCTTACAAAAGCTCGTGATGAGAGGATTGAATGAGAAAATATCGGGTGTAATACCTTCGGCTTTCATCTTTAAGAACAACTTCATTGATCTGCGAGCATCCCCTACAGCACAGAGCGATCTAATCAGTATATTATAAGTTACCGCATTTGGTGTTACACCCCATTCTACCATCTCATCAAAGCAATCAAAAGCATCATCAAGTTGGTGGGCTCTACAAAGACCATCTATCATGGAGCTGAATGTGAAAACATCAGGCTTGAACCCATGTTCTAAGAGCATCTTCAAAACATTTTTTGCCATATTTATATTTCCAACACGAGAATAACCACTGATAAGTGTGTTGAATGTTATTAGATTCGGATAAAAACCCATATGTGGCATTTCATAAAAAAATTTCAATGCCTCCTCCCTCATTTCAGCTTTGATAAATAAATCAATCAACATGTTATATGATTGAATACTACATAAAATATTATCCATGAACATACTTTTCAGATATCTCCTTGATTCCACAACTTTTCCATCCTTCAATAAATGTTCAATAAGCAAAAGGTATGCATTAAAACCTGGTTTACCTCCCTTACGAACAAAATCATCAAAAAACTTACAGGCTTCAGCTAGTTGCAACACCCTAACCATGCAAGCCATAACAAGGCTGAATGTAGAAGTATCCAAAACAAAACCTTTCTTCTCCATTCTCTCCATAAAATCAGTAGCTTCTGTGGCCATATTAGCCTTCGAAAGGCAATATAACATTGTGCTACAAGCATTTACATGAAGAACACAATATTTTTCTAGGAACTTACTCAATTTCTCGTAAGCACTGATTGGTTTTAAACATCGAAAGACTCCATGGATCAATGACCGAAATGTAGCATCATTAGGAACAACCATCCTATTCTTCATCATATCCAAAACCCTAAATGCCTCATCAACCTTCTTTGCATTACAAAACCCATCAACCAGCATTGTGTAAGTGAACACATTTACTGTTGTCTCAAAATTCTGCATTTTCTTCACCAATCTGAGTGCCTCCTCAACTATCCCTGACTTGCACAAACCATGGATAAGGGCATTGTATGTAAATTGATCGGGATAGCAGTTATCAGATGCCATTTGTTGGAATTTCAAGTAGGCGAGATCAAGGGCATTCGCCTTAACCAATGCATAGATCACAGAATTGTAAATTCTAGTACTTGGTTTAAGGCTAAGGTGGGGTATTTGTCCAAACACTTCGTTTGCATATTTTGCAAGCCCTAATCTACCCCAACTTACAATAAGAATGCATAGCAGATCCTCTGTAATTCGAAGTCCAAAATCTCTAATCTCCTTCATTAGCTCAATAGACAAAACCACAGGGCCCTTCCTCCAAAAAATATCAGAAAGTGCTCTTTGAACCGACTTATCCTTCGCCAACTCTGGTCGGATACTAAAAGCCCAGATGTAGAATTTGAGTGAGTGACTAGGGTCTTGCTGTCGTTGTAATATACTGATGAAAGATTTTGAATCCAGAAAACCAGAATTATACTCAGTTCGTAAGACAAAAAACCAGTTCTTTTTTGAGAGGACCTCAGAGAGGCGGAATGGGTTAACCAGATGATCGTTTTGGATTCTATTTTCACACCAAGTAGGTTTTTGTGAATTTGAAGATCGAATAGACTGACTGCAACTGGAATTTAAAGGGTTTTCTGTTGTGGAGAACTTACACGAAGAGATGGAGGGATTGGAGTTGCGGCTGAAGATGGAGTCTTCCTTCAACTTCTTCGTGATTGATTGAAGGAGGTTTGGGAGAGGAAAGCTTCTCATGGTCACCGTGAGCGGTGGCGACAACGTACGAGCCGCAGGGGATTTGAGTTTTCCCCAAAATGGGGCATTTACATGCACACCCATCAATTCTTATACATTTACATGTGTCCCACCAAGATTTTCATATTTATTACATGCTTATTAGGGTAGGACCAAAAGAGTAGATTTTATTCATTCCTTAAATGGGTAAGCTTTTTGTTTAGATTTTGAAAATTTGAGCAAGGCTTATGACTTATCTTATAGATAGTGTCTCATACATGAGCATGAAATTTATCTAGCTAAAATAAAATTTTATAACTTTTTAGATTTTATTTACTTCTTATTTGGTTCGAGACATAGCATGCACATTACTGAATGTATCGAATGTGGTCAAAAATATAATTTTTATGTTTATGTAACTTCTCATGAAAGGTCATCGTCCTCACTATGGGATGTCTACTTATATACACTAGATGAGGTGCAAAAAATGAGAATATTAATTGATGTAGATATCGGTTACTATGATTTCGAAGTCATTTTATTTTATTGCTTTCCTAAGGGAATTTTATTTTATTTGTTTGATTTCATTTAATTCTTGATTTCAAGTTAATTAAGTTTGGAAAAAGATTAATTTTATTAAATTTTACACATGAACAAAAAAAAAAACCAAAAAAAAAAGTATCTTATGTACCAAAGCAATATATACACATCAACAAACACATATTGAACAAATCAAATAATATAAGAAAAGACTGATGCAGGTGGGTACCGCAGTACACCTTGGAGAAAAAAGATATACTTGTAGTGAAGTTATAAGTGCGGGCCTTCTCCATTCTTCAATTTTGATTAATTTGTCTTTGTCTTGGTGTTGGTCTTTTGGGCCTCACTTGGTATCACCAAATTATGCAACCCACCCTATTCATCCTACTCCTACTGATTTTACAAATAGTTTTAATTTAAATTACATTTATATTTCTAAACTATATACTAATTAAGCCTACAAAATAGAGGTAATACATGAACATGTACAATCACAAGCAAATATATCACATATAGCTAGGTGTCATGCATCACATCCTACTCTATCATTCTTAGGGGCATAAACATGAACATGCAGCTCCTATAATAAAAACATGTTAGTTTTAAAAACACTTTAACATTTATATTGCCTTGCTAAGCATGAGCACCAATAAAAGATAAATATTGGAGCTATTCAAAGAGTCTCTCTAATATCTTTTCAGACACATAAGCAATTGGCCTACCATTTAGTCTAGTAGCCAAACAATGCAATAATCAAATCATAAAGTATTCAATTGCCATCACCATAGCCTATATATATGTTATTGGACTAGCAGTCAAAATTAATTTTAAGGCAGAGGTAGATTTACCATTTTGGTAATTTTAATTTAAGTGATTACCAATTTAGAGATACGTTTTAAATTTTAGTCTTAGTTTTAAATTCAAGTCGAGTTTCGGTTTTTCATGAGCAACAGGATTGGTGGGCCCCACCTAGGATGGATCCTACTTTTTTTAAAACTTGGGCTCTTATAGGATATGAGAAAGTATTTTGTTATGAGTCTGTACACAGTTTTGCATCTGAACTCCAATAAGATCGCATCATCTGTAAAGTGATGGGCCTCATTTTCATCATTTTAAAAAGTTAAAAATGCATTTTTCCATGTGACCCAGCCTGAAGACCGCCAGAATACCTAAAAAAAAAGTGTGTTGTTCAAAACATGGCATAGTTCATAGCTGAGCACTGTTTATTTTCTTTTTCTCATCTAGGATTTTTTCTACAGCTAGGGTTTAGGCAATATTCCTCTGTTACTTCTAAAGAGCACCATAACAACAGAAGATGGAATACAAAGATTTTTGTGACAATAATGGAACGGAGGTGAGTTTCACTGCATCTAAAATGGTAACATTCATTAGAGTTTGCTCGATGTATTTTGATTAATAAATTTTGTTTGTAGTTTCACTTAATTTGACTTTTGGTATGGATTTCTATTGTTTTATCCAAACCTAGTATTTTTGTAGTTCTTGAATATATATATATATATATATATATATACATTATGATTTTATAAGCTTTCATTTGTTTCTTTGATGGGAGGAGCCACTGTTTGATTCATTTATTATAAAAAATAAAATAGATAGAAGACAAATTTTGACCATTATAGAACCACAATACCATCAGAAGGATACTTCGGTACCACTAAAAATACTAGCAGAAAACCACCAGAATATTTCTTAAACATTACTGGAATATCACAAAATGATCACATTAATACAACCATAATACCACAACAACTTCACAATAATATCACTAGAATACCATATAAATAGCACCAAAATGCTACCACAATATCACAATAATATCAATATAATATCAGAAAAATATCAGAATAATACCACCACAATATCACTACAATATCACTAGAATACCACAAGAATATCATTAGAAAATCACTAAAATATCATCTGAATACAACAAGAGTAACACCAGAATACCATCATTATACCACAATAATTATCAATTTAATATCACAATAATATCACAATAGTATCACAAGAAAATCATCACAATACCATCAAAATATCACAGCAATGCCACCATAATACCACCAAAACACTACATCAAGGCACCAAAATACCATCAAAATATTTAGGTTGTATTATTGTGATATTATAGTTGTATTATTGTGGTACTCTTATGGAATTTTGGGGGTATTCCGGTGGTATTAAGATATTAGTTTTGTGATATTCTGATGATATTATTGTGGTATTATGATGATATTCTGGTGGTATTTTGGTGTTATTCTCATGGTATTTATGTCGTAATTAAGTGGCGTTCTTGTGATATTATTGTGGTACTCTTGTGAAATTTTGGTGACAGTCTTATAGCATTTTAATGATATTTTTATGGTATTTTTGAGTTATTATAGTGACATTATAGTGATATTGTTGTAATATTGTTGTGGTATTATGATGATATTCATGTGGTATTTAGGTGATTTTCTAGTGGTATTCTGATAGTATTATTGTGGTACTCTAGTGGTATTTTGTAGTATTCTTGTGGTATTCTGGTTGTATTTAAGTTTGTATTATTATGGTATTTTGGTGCTATACTTGGGGTATTTTGATTGTTTACGGGTTGTATTTTGGTGGTATTTTGTTTATTAAATAGTGGTTTTTTAATAATATTATGTTTATTTATTGGTGCATTTTTTAAGCTTTTAGGGATGTTTATAGTAGTTTTTTTGGTAGCATTATATGCTTGTTGTTAATCTTATATTATTTTAGACCCTCTGGGTTACACTTTCTTGAACAATATGCACACATGCTTAGTTTAGTGAGTCAAGTAATCTGGATAATGATCTAATTGTGGATATTTTGCTTGACACCATTGTGCATAATTAAAATGATGCATATAAATTATATTGTGGTTATTCACATCATATTGGATTTATTGTTCAAAAGGGTCTTACCAGTTATTTGCCAAACTCAAAGAAAATAAAAAAAAGTAGATATTTTTTATGTGGTGAAGTCGATTTTAAAATGGAATAACCTCTCAAAAACACTGTGAAGTTTAAAAGAGCAGAGACCAGGGCAGCTTCTCTAGCTATAATTTGATATGACGTTGATGTTGATGATAACTAGAAGGTTAAAAAGTTTATAGAAACTCATAACCATTCCCTAGCTGAGCCAGATGAACCAATATCTCTTGAGATCTAGTTGAAGCATCAGCAAAATTAATGGAGATGTGCTCACATTAATGATAGAAGAAAGGTATTGGAGCTACTAATGCATTCAACTTTATTACAACGAAAGTTGGTGGAGTTGAGAATTTGACATTTTCAAGAAGAGATGCATTTAATTTTTTTTCAAAAAGAAAGAAGAATGAGGATTAAGAATGGTGACACCAATGTTTTAATTCAGTTATTCATATAAAGACAATCTGAAGATAGTATGTTTGCATGTGATTTCCAGACTAATGAATTAAGTGGGTTGATGAGCTTTTTTTTGGAGCAATGGCATGTCAAGGGTTGATTATGACTACTACGGGGATGTCATAATTTTTTATACAATTTATCAATTGAATAAATATAACTTTTTGGTGCTCCTTTTATTGGGATAAACCACTACTAGCAAAATTACCTTTTTGGAGTTTTCTTTTTTATTTGAGGAGACTATCGAGTCTTTCAATTTGTTATTCAAGACATTTATTCATATAATGGGTGACAAACATCCATTAACAATCTTCGATGACTAGATCAAGAAATAACAAGAAGCATAAAAGAATCATTTCCACACACTCACCATAGATTATGTTAATGACATATATTCAAAAAATTACTTACAAAGGTGCATTGTTCCATTGGTAATAGAAGCGATTTGTTTTATACATGTATGAGTAAATGTGATTCAGAAGAAAATTTCAAAAAAACATGGGTAAATATGCTTCAAAAAGTGAACATCTATGATAATGATTGACTACATTATTTGTATTACATTCAGAAGAGGTGGTCAACAATATTTAATAAGGCTTTAGTTTGCTTGGGAGTCCTCTCCACATAACAAAGTGAGTTGACAAATAATGTTTTTTTATGGTATTTTTAAGCCTATAAGCTCCATCACATATTGTTTTTTGGGACTTCAAAATGTCATGAAAATATGGAGATGAAATGAGATGGATGAGGAATTCAAAGGTGCTTAATCTTTAGTTTTTCTAGTTGTTAAAAGCAACTGTATGCTGAGGCAGACTACTGCATTCTTTACAAGAAAGATATACTCATTTCTTAAGAAAATTTTTTATACGGTGTTAGTGGGCTTGCAGTATAAGAATATGATAGAAGTAATTTAGAATATTACATTAAAATTATGGATAATATAAGAAAAAATAACTATTAGATAGTTACATTTGACAAAATAGCTTTTGATATAAGTTGTAGTTGCAAGAAATTTGAGATGATGGGGTTATTGTGTGCCAATTGCATAAGAGTTATCAACAAAGAAAATGTGGCAAGGATACCTGATAAATATTTTTTAATGCGATGATCTTCAAGTGCCAAACGTGATCTCTAAATGGTTAGCAAAATTTTGCAGAATTATAGTTGAGGAATAGTTCTTCAAGTGGTTTGATATTTCAGATCAACATCCATAAATATTCATATAAAATAAGCACCAAGGCCCAAGACAATCAAAAGACTGAAAAGTATGTACTGGATTCTTTGAAAGAAATGTTTGCTGATATTAAGTCAATATTGAGCAGGAAATCTCTCAATTGATTAACATTCTAAAGAAAGGAAACACCAAGAAGAAAGAAAGCACCGTAAAACTAAAAGATACAGTCAAGATGAGACCAAAGGGTATTTCTAATGCTTGGTTAAATGGACATTGAGAGAAAAAGAAGAGAGCTAAAAGTAAATATTATATTGTGTTTTGTAGAATGAAACTATATCATGGGAATCTTTAATTTCTTTCATTATCACTTACTAGTTAACTGCTAATTAACTATTAAATTTCATTTCACGGGAAAGCAGAATGAACCTATATCAAATGAAGAACATAATATATCTTCAATTTCTACCCGTTTTTCTATAATACTGGATTATGTCATGGATGTATGATATTAATACAATTGTGTAAAAATGAACATATATCAAACTCATATTACAATTTGGTTTTATAATTTTTTGTTGAAGAATAATTTAAAATTACTGGTATTCTTCACATCCTCAAGTGTACCAAAACTAGTGGAAACTTGTGTTATTCTAATGATGAATTTCATTGACTAAATGAAAGAATATGTTTTGTTATTGTGAACAAATAATTTTAATCATGAGTTTCTGTTGGGATAAAATGATTTTTTATTATCTTTTGTCCTTGGAAATAAACAATTTTGATGTCCCATAATTTATATCTGGTACATGCATAAATGTTTGAAAACATTAACTTTGTAGTGCTTTCATAATAGCACTCGAAATAACATCAGAACACAACCACAAAAAAACCATAAGTATACCACCAAAATATCACCAGAATACCATCAAAATACCACCATAATAACAAAATAATACCACAATAATATCATAATAATACCATAAGAATACCACATCAAGACACTAGAATACCACCAAAAATATCACCAAAATACCATCATAGTACTTCTAGAATAATACAAGAATACCACCAGAATACCATAAAAATACCACAAAAATACAACCAGAATACCACCCAAATCATCACCAAAATATCACAATAATACCACTGTAATACTACCAAAATTCTATAAGAATACCTCCATAATGCCATAAGAATACCTCAAGAATAGCACCTGAGTACCAACAAAATACAACCATAATACTACCAAGTAATACACCTAAAACTTCCTATTTTAATATACATTTATTGTTCATTTTGATGCACATTTTTTATTATATTACACTTTAAAGAATGTATTTTGCATGTTTTTGGTTTGAGGTACAATGAATAGATCTTTAGAGAAAATGAGGGCAAAATGGAGCAAAATGACACAACATTATATGACGTCATAGCACTAGTCCTTGGCACCATAGAGCCAACTTTTGATGTGATGGGCGCCATAGCGCCCTAGAGTAGCACCATCACGTCATAAATGGTTTCTCTAGAAGATACATTGAATTTGGCCGAATTTTGAAGGGGTGCTTGAAGTGACCCTTGGTTATTTTCAGAGATCTATTAAAAGGGAGCAAGGGTTGAACAAAAAGAGAGTTTTGGTGTGTGTTTGGAGGACTTTTAGAGAGTTTTAGAGGGTGCATGAGTTCATATTTGTGAGTCTTTGATTGTGTAAGAAGAGTTTGAAGATTATTTGAAGAACACTTCAGGAATTACTTGGGGAGAAGATATGAGATAAGTAATTTGTATTTGCGTTTGAGTTTTTAATGTTAAGAATTGGCTTTCAATACAAATCATGTATTTTTATTTTATCTCCATGAATTATGAGCAGTTTTTTTTCTTTCTCCTTTCATATGAGAATTAATCACGTGGGATAAGAATGGTTTAAATTTTTCTTTTTATTTTATAAAATTGTAATTGTATTTTTACCGACCCATAATTTACTTTGCAAACTAATCACTTGTAATGTTAAAATTCGTTGCAAAATATAATGACCCAGGAGGGCTATGATTTGACCAACTAGTGAGTACCACACTCAACTTTGGAAAGAGTCATAGTGATTGTCCAAGTGGGAGTGCAAATAGATATAGAGATAAGTTTTAATGGGCCTAGAATTGATGTTTCTAGGGTGACATGCTAGATTCTTTTATCAATTCAATTTTGAGTTTGGATCTAAGGGTTCCTAGTAGGTTCTATAGGGAGGGAACAGTGGGTAATCTAGAAGTGGGATGCTAGAATCAACTCAGCACTACTACACAAGCTCGAACAAACTTAAGGTTAGTCAATGTTCTTTGCTAGCACCGAGAGGGGGTAAAGAATGGGCATGCTTCTATTTGTCGCAATAAAAAATTTTATATTTTTAACCATTCAATTCTTAAACCAATTAAGATCTTATTCCAGGTGGAAAATTTTTTTATTATATTCGAATTCTTTTAAACTTTATTAGTCTTTTAAACTTTGTTCATACTTTCTTTTAAATTTTGATTGCACGTAAATTTAGTTTTAATCCTTTGCAAAAATTTTGACATCATTCTCCTATCATTTATATATGTAATTTAAATAGAAGTTTTGCTAAGTCATTATTAAAAGTTACAGCTTCCTTGTGGGATTGATACTGAGATTTTTAAGGAAAATCCTATATTACTTGAAACGATATGTATACTTGCGTAGTACCCCTAGTGTGAAAACTTATTATCTTTTTTTCTAAATCATTTTATTTATTCACACGAGCCCTAAATATAATTTGGGCCAAGTTTTTAACAATCTTTTGGAGTATAAATATCTGTGTAATTGCGGGTCGGGTCAAGTTTTTAGCGCCGTTGTCAGAGACGAGACAGAACTTTTTGACTTAGAATTTTATTTGAACTGTAGATTTATTTTAGGAAAGTTAAGACTTAATTTGAGTACTTTTTCATTTTCTAAAAACATAAAAAATATATATATTAAAAAAAATTAAAAGTTTTTTAGGTGTATATTTATTTTTTGAAATTTGACCTTTTGTCTGCGTTGTTGGGATTTGTAGGTTTAGTTACAATTTTGAATTAAAAAAAAACGATAATAAAAATTTGAAAACAAAAAAGACTTTATAATTTTCAAGAAATGTTGAACAAGTTACAAAATAACATTGAATATCAAAATGTTGAAAATGAACAACATAATTTACAAAGACCTTTAAGGGACTACGTAAAACCTATAGTAGATGAAATTCACTTAAGTATACAAACTCCTACTGCAGTGGCTAACTCATTTGAACTTAAGCCTACAATTATAAAAATGATATAAAACAAATAGTTTGGGGGAACACCATATGAGGACCCAAATTTATATTTAGTAAGTTTTTTAGAACTGCTTGATACATTTAAATATGATGACATATCAAACGACGCTGTCAGGCATAAACTTTTTCCTTTTTCCTTAAGGGATAAAGCTAAGATGTGGTTAAACTTGTTAGCACTTGTATCTATTAGAACTTGAGGGGGATTTAGCCCAAAACTTCCCTGCTAAGTATTTTCTACCTTAAAAAACTGCTAAACTTAGAAATGATATTACTTCTTTTACTTAGTATGAAGGAGAGTCAATATACACATTGGGAAATTAGAAAGTGTCCACATCATGCTTTACCAGACTGGTTAATAATTCAAACTTTTTAAAATGGGTTTGTAGGATCCCTTAGATCTATCATCGATACTGCTGTTGAAGGTTCATTAATGTCAAAACTATTTGATCAAGCTTATGCATTAATTGAAGAGTTGGATACAAGTAATTTTCAATGGCCTCCTGAAAGGGTAAATCCAAAGAAAGTAACAAGTATTCATGATAATGATGTTATTTCAATGGTTGCATCTCAAGCTGGTGCATATTGTAGGAAAATAGACCAAATCGGAATGAGTTTTTCTCAAACACCCCATGTGATTGAAGAAAATTCATTAGGACATATGACTAATTCTCAAACCTCATTAGATACTTTAAATGCTATTAATAATAGACCCAAAAACCCATATTCTACTATTACAAACCAGGTTGCAAAAA
>NEWO01000178.1:886801-903827 GCA_003013225.1 Phalaenopsis aphrodite
AGATCCAACAAAAATTCAATTTATTATTGAATTACCACCTCGTACATCTGTTAGAGGGGCAAGAAGTTTTTTAGGTCATGTTGGGTTCTTTTTTTCAAAAATTGCAAAGCCTCTATGTCATCTTTTAGAAAAAGACACAAACTTTGATTTTAATAACAAATGCTTAAAGGCCTTTGATTTATTAAAGGAAAAATTAATCACTCACCCATTATTGTTTTACCTGATTGGGAAAGACCCTTTGAATTAATGTGTGATGCTAGTGATTATGTTATAGGGGTTGTATTAGGGCAAATATACAATAAAACTTTTAAAGTGATGTACTATGCTAGTAAAACCATTAATGAAGCTCAAATTAGTTACACTACTACTGAAAAGAAATTATTGGCTATATTATATGCTTTTGATAAATTTAAAACTTATCTTATTGGAGCAAAATATATTGCGCATACTGACCATTCTGTTATTAAATATTTAATGATAAATAAGGATGTCAAACCACAAATAATTAGATGAGTCCTTTTAATGCAAGAATTTGATTTTCAGGTTATGGATAGGAAGGGTGTTGATAATTGACCCGACCCGCAATTACACAGATATTTATACTACAACAGATTGTCAAAAACTTTGCCCAAATTATATTTAGCACCTAGTGTGAACAAATAAAATGATTTAGAAAATAGATGAAAAATACTTCATATTAGGGGTACTACGCAAGTATACATATCGTTTCAAGTAATATAAGATTTTCTTTAAAAACCTCAATATCGATCCCATAGAGGTGAAACTTTTTAAATGATGACTTAGAAAAACTTCTATCTAAATTGCAGATAAAAATGATTGGAGAATGGTTTCAAAAAGTTTTGTGATGGATTATAATTAAATCTATGTGAAATCTAAAACAAAATGTAAAAGCAGAATTTAAAATTCTAGTTAAGTTTAAAAGAGTTCAAATATAATGAAAAGATCTTTTCTCTTACAAAGAGATCTTAATCGGTGTAGGAATTGAATGGTTAAAAATATAAAATGATGTATTGTGACAAATAGGAGCATTTATATTTCTTACCCCCTCTCGGTGCTAGCAAAGAACATTGGTTGACCTTAAGTTAGTTCCAGCTTGTGTAGTAGTACTGAGTAGATTCTAGCCTATCACTTCTAGATTACTCGCAGTGCCCTCTCTATAGAACCTACTAGGGAACCTTAGATCCAACACTCAAAATCGAATTGATAAAAGAATCTAGCCTACCACCCAAGAAATATCAATTCTTCGCCTATCAAAACTTTTCCCCTATCTATTTGCTCTTCCACTATGATGATCGCAACGACTCTTTCCAAAGTTAAGTGTGGGACTCACTAGTTGGTGAAATCATAGCCATCATGGGTCATTATGTTTTACAATAGATTTTAACCTCACAAGTGGCCAATTCGTAAAATCAATGAAGAATCGGTGAAAATACCATCACAATTTTATAAAGTAAAAAAGAAATTTTTAAATCAATCTCATCTCACTTAATTAATTTCTATATGCAAGGGGAAAGAAAGAAGAACTACTTAGAATTCATTGAGATAAAATAAAAACACATGATTTGTATTGAAATCCAAGCCTTCAAAACAAAAACTCGAACACAAATACAAATTAATTATCTTATGTCTTCTCCCCAAGAAATTCTTGAAGTCTCCGTCAAGCAATCTCCAAACTCTTCTTACACAATTAAACAATCAAATCCAAAAGAACTGAAAACTACTCCAAAAGTTCCCTTTTACATTCAGTCCTTGGTCTATTTTTATAGATCTCTAAAAATAACCAAGGGTCACTTCAAGCACCCCTTCAATATTTGACCAAATTCAATTTATCTTCTAGAAAAACCTTATCTGGCACTATGGCACCAGTCTTGGGTGTTATGGCGCCCATCATGTCAAATAGTCAGCATTATGAAACAATGGTATGGTACTATAGCGTCGTATGATGTTGTGCAATTTTGATCCATTTTGCACTCATTCTCTCTAAAGATCCATTCCTTGAACAGTGGTAAATATAAACAACATGTATAACTATATAAACATAAAGTTAAGACTACTCATGCATAGATAATATAACTGAAGTAAAAAGAAGTAAACAACTATACTAAAAATGAAAAAGGTGCAGCACAACAGTCCAACTACAAAGACTAATAAAAGTACAAACATACAAATCAAAAAAATACTACAACAAATAACAAATAAAAGAAATCTAAAAGTAAAAGAAAAACAATCTAATCATCATCATCATCCTCCTCCTCCTCATCATCATCTTCATCAATATCAACATCCTCCTCCAGATCTCCACCACTCTCGTAAGGACAAAATGTGGGGCAAATAGGAAATTCCTTCTTTATAAATACTCATCTCGGTGATCCAAGTGTGCTTCTAATCCTTGCATCTAATTCTTTAAAGATAAAATATCTCCTTGTTGGATGATTAACTGCTCCAAAATATTGTTCAGAGTAGAAGTACTAGAGGTGGAAGGTCTTGAGGTTGAAGTGGATGGAATGTCTGAACCTCCACCCCTAAATCCTAAACTAGTATGCTTTCCATATATTTTCAAATTAGCCTTTACAATAGGATTTAAGGATGGCAAGATCTCCTCCCATGGTTCATATTTAATTCTAGATTGTATACACATGGTAGAAATAAGAGAAGGGTAACCCATACCTCAAATTGTTCCTCCTTTAGAGGAAATGATCATATTCTTATAAATGAAAGAGCCAATATTTATAGATTCTTTCATTTGAATACAATAGTTCAAAGTGGCTCTCTCCCAAGTTACCTCACTAAAATGATTAGTTGGAAAAAGTTTTACAGAAATAAAATAATGATAGGCTCGAGAATGAACAATAGTTTTTGAAAAAGAAAAGTTTACCCTAGGTCCACTCTAGTTTTTCAAACTCCAGGCCCGTCAGTCTAGAATCCAATGATTTCATCAAGTTCAACACCTGTTTGATTAAACATTGAATAGAAGCAAGTAGAAATGTATTGCAATTGATAAATGTGATTAATCCAAATAGGACTAATATCAACATACTGATAATCATAGAAATTTGTAGTTTGAAATAACAGAAAGTCTCCTACTGTCATTCCACAATCAAATATTTGATCATTCCTCCGGGATGAAGAAATCTACATTCTGCAATAAATTTCTTTGATTGCAGATCAACATATCTATCATGTGCTTTCAAACTCACAAATCTTTCATTATCAAAAATTTCCTTTCCTCTTTCTCTTTTCATCTTAAGAGCCATGATCAACCTAAAGAAATTTCAAATTTCCAATAAATTCTAAATATAACTTAATAAAGCTCTAACAAACACATTTTAAGAAAAATAACCATTCAACCATGGATTTCTCACTATTCTCTTCAAATTATCCAAATTTTTGGCCTAACAACAATGTGGAAGAAATCCCTGGTGAAATAAAAAATTTTCTATGCCAAAATGTAGATCTTACCTAAAGAATAAAAAATCTCAAGTTTGAAGCTTTAACTTGAAGCCAATCTCTCACAAATACAAGCCCTAGGAGAGCAAAATTGCAAAATATAGGAAGAAGGTGAACCATGAGAAAAATGGCAAAAATCAGCGGTCCGAGCACTAAAAATGTGATCTGGTTCAATCTGGCACTATAGTGCTCATTCAGGCGCTATAGCGCCCTACTTCGCAGATGAATGGCGCTATAGCGCCAATTTGTGGCGCTATGGCGCCAGTGCACAACAGTCTAGAATGTTGAAATTTTTGTCATTTTTAAAAGAGCACATCAACCTAAGATTAATGGTCTCGTAATTGGTCAGTTTAACAATATTTAATTTCACTATCTTCTCCTACTTCTTTCAAATTCTTCAATTGCAATGATTTTATAGATCAGTTCAAATTGCTTAGAGCATTCTAACACCAAATACTAACAAGACAAACTTAACACATTTTCTTATAATAATAAGTTTGTTACGAACAAACATAATAGCACTTTAACAACAATAAAAAAATAGAAACAAGACACATAAACTCGCTATACTCGAGTCACAATGCAGTCAAAGTCGACCCATAACTTACGTAAAACACAACAACAATAGATTCAACCATAACAAGACATCTAAGACCTATTTTTCACAATGATGCCTCCCTCCTTTTGACCCTTCAAATAGTTACGGTCAAACATATGGTAAAAAGGAGCGCAAGGCAAATTTTGTGCAACTTTCTCATCGATCCATTTGTTTTCGCAATACATACTTACATGGGAATCTTGGAAACATGACAAATGATTGAATTGAAGTTTCATCTACCACTCCAAGTGCTCATATTGATAATACATATCACTTAACTTATTGTGGAGAAGAGAAAATTCTTCATCGATATTCCCCAAGTTGGTGGTAATCCTCTCCAAACTCAGTGCTAGGAAAATGTTGAAATAAGTTTGGGCATCCTTATGCACAAACCTATTGTCATTTGCACTTCCATTACTCTTCATGATCCTTAAAGTAAAGACTTGGGATGATCTTCACTCCTCTCTCTCTCTCTCTCTCTCTCTCTCTCTCCACAATGCTTGGAATTGTGAAAAAGTTTAAGAAAAGTGACTCAAATCCCGTCTAAAACAGTTTTAATAGAGAAGAAGGGACAGAATAACTGTTAATTTTGTGGTTAGGGAGTTATTTTGTAAATCCAAAATTTTCAAAATTCAAAATTTTTTCCCATATTATTTTAATCAATAAAGTATTATTTTGTGTCGCCCCAATCATGTAAGACTCAATATAACTTCATAAACTCGTCATAACAACAATCACTAATCAAATCAATTCACACCAATAATTATGGGTTGTCTCCCACAAAGTGTTTGATTTTACGTCGTCAGCCCCACATATCCAATGTTTCAATTTGGTTGACCTAACATCACGATCTCATCAAATGTAGGACTATCTCTACTTATATAAACTTTTAAATTGTGTCTATTTACCTTAATAATTCTCTCAGTTTTAGGATCTTCAATATCAACAACACCATATGGATACACTCTTACCACAATAAATGGACATGACATTTTGGACTTAAGTTTTCCTGGAAATAATTTTAATCTTGTATTATATAATAAAATTTCTTATTCAGGCTCAAAATGTTTTTTTAAGATCCTCTGATCATGCCGCATTTTCATTTTCTCCTTATAGATTTTAGCATTCTCATAAGATTCATTTCTTATTTCATGGAGCTCATTTAATTGCAATATCGCTTCTTTCCAGCATCATTCAAATCATTATTAAACTCTTTAATAGCCCAAAAAGCTTTATGCTCAATTTCAACTAGTAAATGTCATGCTTTTCCATATATAAGCGGATAGAGTGACATTTTGATAGGAGTTTTATAAGTAGCCAATACGCCCATAATGCATTATCCAATCTAGCAGCCCAATCCTTCTTGTTAGGATTAACAATTTTTTCCAAAATTTTTTTAATATCTTGATTAGATACTTCTATTAGGCCACTAATCTGATGATGATAAGTTGTAGCAATTATGTGCTTGATTTTAAACTTTTGAGTTAAGGTTTAAATCATTATATTCTTAAAATGACTTCCCCCATCTATAATAATTAATCTCGGCATTCTAAATCTTGTAAAAAAAATTTTCCTTAAAAATTTTATAACACTCTTAACATCATAACAGGGTAAAGCAGCAGCTTCAATCCTTTTAGAAAAATAATCCACAGCTATCAAAATATAAGTTTTTTTCAGAAGACGGTATAAATGATCCCATGAAATCTAGATCCTTAACATAAAAAATTTCAACTTTCAAAGTAAAATTCAGGAGCATTTCATTTCTTCTAAAAATATTACTTACTCTTTGATATTGATCATAAGTTTTTATATACTTATTAACATCCCTAAATAAAATAGGTCAATAAAATCCAGAGTGTAAAATTTTAAATACAGTTTTATCAACCCTGAAATGTCCCCCAGAATCTGATTTATAACATTTTTGTATAATTTCTAGAGTTTCTTTTATTGGTACACAGCTTCAAATAAACAATTTTTTACATTTCTTATATAAATAAAGGTCGCCCCAAAACTAAAATTTTGATTCATGAATGAATTATTTTATTGATGGCTATCTAATCCATTGGGTAAAATATTACCAACCAAGTAGTTAACTATATCAGCATACCGCAAAATTCGTCATGCCTTAATCACATATAATTGTTCATTGGAAAAAATTTCATTTATTTTATCATTAAAGTCAATATTATTTTCCTGTTCAAGCCTTGATATATGGTCAACTTTCTAATTATCAGTACCCTTCCTATCCACTATTTGAAAATAAATTTCTTATAGTAGAAGGACCCATCTAATTAGTCATGATTTTACATCCTTCTTCATCATTAAATATTTAATAGTTGAATGATAAATATGCACAATACATTTTTTTCCAATAAGATAAGATCTGAATTTATCAAAAGCTTTCACTATAGGCAATAATTCCTTTCAGCAGTAGTATAGTTAATTTGTGCTTCATTAAGGATTTTACTAGCATAGTATATCACTTTAAAAGTTTTATCATATCTTTGCCCTAATACAACATCTATAACATAATCACTAGCATCACACATTAATTTAAAGGGATTTTCCTAGACAGGTGAAACAATAATAGGTGCAGTGATTAATTTTTCATTTAATAAATCAAAGGCATTTAGGCATTCCTCATTAAAATCAAATTTTGTGTCTTTTTTCTAAAAGATGACATAAAGGCTTTGCAGTTTTTAAAAAGTATTTAATATATTGCCTATAGAACCCAACATGTCCCAAAAAAACTTCTTACCCCTCTTATAGAAGTAGAAGGTGGTAATTTAACAATAACTTGAATTTTTGCTAGATCTACTTCCATGTCATTTTCAAAAATTTTAGGCCCTAATACAATTCTTTCTCCAACCATAAATTGACATTTTTCTCAATTGAGAACTAAATTTGTTTCTTCATAGCGTTTAGAACTCTTGTTAAGTGATCTAAGCATGAATTGAAAGAGGTTCCAAAAACTGAGAAATCATTCATAAAACTTCAATTCCTTTCTCAATTAAGTCACATAAAATTAACATCATACATCTATGAAAAGTTACAAGTGCATTGCATAATCAAAATGACATTCTTGTAAAAGCAAAAGTCTCATATGAACTAGTAAATGTTGTCCTCTCTTGATCCTCATAAGTTATCAGTATTTGGTGATGTCCAAAATATCCATAAAAAGAAGCAGAAATAATAATGCCCAACTAGCCTATCCACCATTTAGTTTAGAAAAGGTAGAGGAAAATGATCTTTCCTAGTGGCGAGGTTTAATTTTCCAAAATCAATACATATTCGCAACCCAATGACTTGTCTTATAGGAATTAATTCATTCCTTTCACTAATAGTTACTATCACTCCTCCTTTCTTAGGAACATAATGAATAGAACTAACCCAAGAACTATCAGAAATAAGTTAAATAATTACAGCATTCAACCACTTTAAAATTTCCTTCTTAACAACTTCATTCAATATTGGGTTTAATCTCCTTTGAGGATTAGCCTCAGGCTTAAAATTATATTCTATCAAAATTTTATGCATGCATATTGAAGGGCTAATTCCTTTAATATCAGCTAATGTCCATCCAAAGGCTTTCTTATGATTTTTCAATTTCTCCAATAATTTTTGTTTCAATTCTGCAGTTAAGTCCGAGGATATTATAACTGGCACTGTAGATGAGTTCCTCAAAAATGTATATTTTAAATGAGCTGAGAGCACCTTCATTTCAAGTTCAGAAGATTTTTCTATTGAAGGAATAAAAAATTTACTATTTTTCAGTAATATCTAAAATTTCAAAATTTTCCTGAACATAGTTTGAATCCTTAGTAATTATCTCATATGATTTGTATTCAAAATCAATTTCATCTTCAGTTTTCAATTCTTTTTTATCTGTTATGACTTCACATTTTACTTGGAAATGATTAACAACCATATAATCAATAACATCCATCTTGTAGCATTTACCATCCTTTCTTTTATCAGGATACTTCATTGATTTAAGCACATTAAATGTAACTTTATGGTCATTAACTCTCATGTTTAGCTCTCATTTTTGCACATCTATCATTGCTTGTCTAGTGGCAATGAAAGGACTCCCCAAAATGATAAGTATTTTTTTATGTTCCTCTATATTTAACACAATGAAATCAACAGGAAAGATAAATTTATCCACAATAACCAGCACATCCTCTATAACCAACTTAATATAAGTGATAGACCGATTAGCTAATTGTAGGGTTACAGCAGTGGGAGAAATCTCTAATAAACCTAACCATCTAAAAATACATAATGACATGAGATTAATGCTTGCTCCTAAATCACATAAAGCTTTTCCACAAAATTTTTCTTCAATTGCACTCTCTCAACTTCAATCTCTTTTTGAACTCCAACATTTAATTCATTTCCACTCCTAAGTTGGACAACTTTAACTTGCTCTTATTCTTTATTTTTGTCTTTAGGATTGATTTCAACATTACTAGGATGTGTTCCCTGAGGCCTATTGCTAAGCACATTAGCAATTTATCCTAGTTAATTCTCAATGTTTTGAATAACAACACTTTGAATTTGTAATTGATTTCCCATTTATAGCACCACTTCTTCCATAGATAACTTCTTCTCTTTAATTTGTTGGTTATTATTAAATCCAGGAAGATAAGTAGGTCTACAGTAGCACTACCCTGGTTGTTCCAGTTTCTCAATGGGTTGACTTAATTGTTCCCCTATTGTTGACTTCCACCACTAGTATTATTATTCCAATTAAAATTAGAATGGTTTGTCCAACCTTAGTTGGAATAAAAAGAATATAGGTTATTTGATCTTTTATTAATAGCATTTAAAGTTTCTAATGAGGTTTGAGAATCGATCATCTATCCTAATGAATTTTCTTTAATCACATGGGGTGTTTGAGAAAAATTCATTCCAATTTGGTATATTTTCCGAGATAATGCTGCAACTTGAGATGCAATCATTGAAATAGCATTGTTATCATTAATACCAGTTACTTTATTTGGATTTACCCTTTCAAAAGGCCATTAAAAATCATTTGTAGCCATCTCCTCAATTAATGCAAAAGCTTGATCAAATGGTTATAACGTTAATGAACCTCCAGCCGCAGCGTCTATGATAGATCTAAGGGATCCTACTAACCCAATATAAAAATTTTGAATGATCAATAATAAGATAAAGCATGATGTTGACACTTTCTAAAAAGTTTTTAAAATCTTTCTTAAGCTCTGTATATTGACTGTCATTCATACTGAGTAAAAGAAGTAATATCATTTCTAAATTTAATAGTTTGTTAAGGTGGAAAATACTTAGCCAAAATTTTTTGTGTTAAATCCCCACAAGTTCTAATAGATCCAGATGCTAACAAGTTTAACTAAATCTTAGCTTTATCCTTTAAGAAAAAAAGAAAAAGTTTAAGTCAGACATCGTCATTAGATACACCATCATATTTAAATGTAACACATAGTTCTAAAAAGCTTGCAAAATGTAAATTTGGATCCTTAGATGGTGTTCCTCCAAATTGATTATTTTGTATCATTTGTATAATTGCAAGTTTAAGTTCAAATAAGTTAGCCGCTACAAGTGGAGTTTGTGTACTTAATTGAATTTCATTTGTTGTAGGGTTTGCGTAGTCCCTTAAAGGTCTTTGTAAATTTTGTTGTTCATTTTCAACATTTAGATGTTTAATATTTTTTTTGTAACGTGTTAACCATTACTTGAAAATTGTGAAGTCCTTGTTGTTTTCTCACTATTCTTATCATTCATTTTAATTCAGAATAATAAGGCATTAAACCTTCAGATCACAAACTTCGCATACACAAGGTAAATTTTCAGAAAATAAAATATTCCTTAAATGATTTTTTATTTTTTTTTATTTTTTTTAATGATTTTAAAAAAATAACAAGAAAATTAAAATTAATTTTAACTCTTCTAAAATAAATCTACACTTTAAATAAAATTCTAAGTCAAAAATTTCCATTTGTTTCCTTCATTCCCCGGCAACGACGCTGAGAACTTGACCCGACCCTTAATTACGCAGAAATTTATACTTCAAAAGATTGTCAAAAACATGGCCCAAATTATATTTAGCGGCTGGTGTAAATAAATAAAATGATTTAAAAAATAGATGAAAAATTCACACTAAGAATGCTATGCAATTATACGTATCATTTCATGTAATACAGGATTTTCTATAAAAATCGCAGTATCGATCCCACAGGAAAGATGCAACTTTCTCTATAAAAACTTTCATCTAAATTGCAGATAAAAATAATGGGATTTGAAAAGTTTTGTGAAGGATTATAACTAAATCTATGTACAATCCAAAGTTAAACAGAAAGTAAGAGCAAAATTTCAAAGTCTAGTAAGTTTAAAATAGTTCAAATATAATGAAAAGATCTTTCCCCTTGCAAAGAGATCTTACTGAGTGTAGGAATTGAATGATTAAAAATATAAAATGATGTATTGTGAAAAATAGTTGCATTAATATTCTTTAGCCCCTCTCGGTGTAGCAAAGAATATTGGCTGAACTTAAGTTTGCTCCAGCTTGTGTGGTGGTGCTGAGTAGATTCTAGCCACTCACTTTTAGATTACCCACCATGCCCTCTCTATAAGACCTAGTAGGGACCCTTAGATCGAACACTCAATATTGAATTAACAAGAGAATGTAGCCTATCACCCTATAAACATCAATTATATACACATCAAAATTTATCTCTCTATCTATTTACACTTCCCCTAGGACGATCGCAATGACTCTTTCCAAAGTTGAGTGTGGTACTCACTATTTGGTGAAGTCATAGCTCTTCCGTGTCATTATATTTTAGAATAGATTTTAACCTCTATAATACCACCAACAAACCATCATAATACCACCAACAAACCACTAGAATACCACTAATAAAACAAGAGAACACCAACAACAAACCACTAAAAAATCAAAATAAAATCACAAAAATATCACAAGAATATCACCAGAATACTACCACACCAAAATACAACAAGAATACTAATATAATATCACCCTAACACGACCAGAATACAATTTCTAAAGGAATTCATGCCTGTGTTGGCTATGTAGCAGCGATATACTTTTCAAATGTAACGCTCCAAATGGACGTTACATTCTGGGCACTGTGTAAATGCCCCTGTCATCAATGTCTGTCCTGGTATCTTAGTGTTACACATTAGGCACCCTGTGCAAATTTTGTCTGGGACCTCTCGCAGTGTAGACTCCACAATGAACTCAAGCTCATCCCTTTGCGGCAGACTGATGGAATTTTCTCTTAAACATGGATTGTAGACCTCATCCTCATGAATCAGGGTGATCGTCATCTCTGCTTCCCTTTCACATAAAAAATTGAAATTTTGGGTCTTCAGGGCCGACGGCACTGGCATGGGCGCCGATGGCACCCTCGACCCGAGAGCAGTCTTTAACCCCTAAAATTTGTGATTTTCACTGTAAACCTCCATGTTTACCCTTTGAGTCACCTTTAACCTTCAATTTTTGCACCTAGGGCTTGATTTTGGTCAGATTCGAGGCGATTTTGAGGCAAAAGAACTTCGGATTTCATCTTCTCTAGGTAAAAGCTACACTTTAAACTAAAAAATTTTTATTTTCACCAAGGATTTATCTCACATTGCCGAGATCCGAAATTTTTGGAATTTTTTGAGAGATTTTGATAAAATCCTTTGGTGAAGAACTCTTACTTAGTGGATTTAAGTTTAAAATTTTTTACATTGTGATTTTTGGAATTTTGGGAATTTATTTGAATTTTTATCAAATTTTTCTTAGATTTCCCATGACCCCAAAAACGAGCAAGGGGAAAAGAAAAGTAGATTGTGATGAGCAAAAATTTGTCAGCTTCAGGGCTAGTGCTTGATTCAATAGTCTACTTGAGCATAAAAAAGTGATTCTAGATCGTGGTTTTAAAAATCTGAGAGGAGAAGTCAAGCGATTAATTATTGCCCGACAGTGGGAAAATTTCTCTTATTTTACTACTTATGCGATTATTGGTGTAGTTATGGAATTTTATGCCAAGTTTTTTGAGGCTTCTACTGATTTGTTTTTGTTCATGGAAAAAAGGTGGAATTTACTCCAAGAAAAATTAATGAGATTTATCAGTTGGAAGATTTTTACAGATGTCAGTATAAATCATTTTCTGCTATGAATGAGGCCTTGGATGAGGTTATTTCTTTTCTGACTAGTGGAAAAGGAAATTGGAAAGTCAATAATGGAGTTAAGGTAAACTTTCCTCTTTCTATGCTTAATGTAGTATCTAAGGCCTGGCACTACTTTATTTCTGTAAGAATGAATACGACAAATCATCATAGTGAGGTGACCAAGGATAGAGCCATCCTGAAGTAATTTTGAAAATATGAAATCAAATACAGAATTAATGAGCTGCTATTAGAAATATTGAAAATCAATTAAGAGGTATTGCTACTGCACTTTGTAACAGACCTTCTGGAACTCTTCCAAGTACTGTGGAAGTTAATCTAAAAGATAAAAGCAAGGAGCAAATTAAAGCTATTCAATTACGAAGTGGAAAAGAAGTTGAAACAAGGATCCAAAGAGAAACTGAAGTTGATGAAGAAAAAGAAGAAATGAAAAGTGACCAAAATTAAAATGAATAAACATAAGTTCCCTTAGAAAAACCATTACCTCCGTTTCCTCAAAGATTGAAGCAGAAGAATAAAGATAAACAATTTACAAAATTTTTGAAAATCCTTAAGAAATTAACGATAAACATTCCTTTTGTTAAAGCTTTAGAACAAATGCCAAGTTATGTGAAATTTATAAATGATATACTAAACAAGAAAAGTAAGTTTACAGATCACGAGACTGTTGCACTCAGTGAAGAGTGTAGTGCTATTATTCAGAAAAAGCTTCCTAAAAAATTAAAAGATCCTGGTAGTTTTACTATATCTTGCACTATTGGTGAAAAGTTTTGTGAAAAAACTTTATGTGATTTAGGAGCAAGTACCAATCTTATGCCTCTATCAATCTTTAGACATTTAGATTTGGGAGAGATTTCCTCTATTACTGTAACTCTTCAGTTAACTGACCAATCAATAACTTATCCAAAAGTAGTTATAGAAGATGTATTAGTAAAAGTGGGTAAATTTATTTTCCCTGTAGACTTTATAGTATTGGATATGGAGGAAGATAAAGAGATTCCTATTATTTTGGGGAGACTATTTCCTGCAACAGGGAGAACTGTGATAGATGTGCAAAAAGGAGAATTAATAATAAGAGTTAATGATCAAGAAGTAAAATTTAATATAGTAAAAGCTATGAAATACCTTGCAATAGAAAAAGATAATGAATGTTTCAAAATGGAAGTAGCTTATTATCTGAGTAATGAGCAATTTAAGAATGAGTTTGAAGACAATTTGAAGCAAGGAGAATTTTTTGAGAATGAGGATGAAATAAAAGAAGAGGATTTGGATTATATTCAGGGCAAATTTGAAATTTAGGACTTGTTGGAAAATGATAATAAAAATCTTATTCCTTCAAGTATTAAACCACATGAACTTGAATTGAAGATATTACCTGCCCATTTAAAGTATGTATTTTTAGGAGAGTCATCTACATTGTTTGTTGTTATATCTTCTGAGTTAACTGAAATTCAAGAACAAAAATTGATAAAGATGTTGAAAAGATATAAAAAGGCTTTCGAATGGACTTTAGCAAATATTAAAGGAATTAGCCCTTCTATTTGAATGCACATAATTCTATTAGATGAGCATTACGAACCTAAAGCTGATCCTCAGAGGAGATTAAACCTAATAATGAAAGAAGTTATTAAAAAAGAAATTTTAAAATGGTTAGATGCTGAAATTATATATCCTATTTCTGACAGTACTTGGGTAAGTCCAATTCAATGTGTTCCGAAGAAAGGAGGAGTGACTGTTGAAGAAAATGAGAAAAATGAATTAATGTCAATAAGATATGTTACTGGTTGGTGGATTTGCATTTACTATAGAAAACTAAATCTGGCCACCATAAAATATCACTTTTCTTTATCCTTTCTAGACCAAATGTTGGATAGATTGGTTGAAAATAAGTATTATTGTTTTTTATATGGATATACCGGTTATCACCAAATTCTAATTGCTCTAGAGGATCAAGAGAAAATAACATTTACAAGCCCATATGGAACATTTGGTTTTCGTAGATTGTTTTTTTTACTATGCAATGCACCTGCAATATTTCAAAAATGCATTACGTCAATTTTTAGCAATTTTATAGAACATGGAATGGTAGTGTTTATGGATGATTTTTCTATATTTGAAACTTCGTTTGAATTATGTTTAAATAATTTAGAAAAAGTTTTGGAAGTATGTCAAAGAATCAACCTAGTATTAAATTGGAAAAAAAATGTTAATTTATGGTTACATGAGGTATTTTACTTGGACATGAGATTTCTGAAAATAGCATGGAAGTATATCCTGCAAAAATTCAAGTTATTAAAAAATTACCACCTCCTGCTAATGTTAAAGGGGCGAGAAGCTTCCTAGGACACGCTAGTTTCTACAGGTGCAATATAAAAAAAATTTCAAAAATAACTAAGCCATTATGCCAACTTTTAAAAAAAGATACGAATTTTGATTTTAATGAGGAATGCATGAAAGCATTTGAATTATTGAAAGAAAAATTAATCACTACACCTATAATAGTACCACCTGATTGGGAAAAATCATTTGAAATAATATGTGATTCTAGTGATTATGCTATTGGGGTTGTTTTAGGACAAAGACAACAAAATTTTTAAAGTTATATATTATGCTAGTAAAACTCTAAATGATGCTCAAATTAATTACACTACTACTGAGAGAGAGTTATTAGCTATTGTTTATGCCTTTAATAAATTTAGACCTTACTTAATTGAAACTAAATGTATAGTGCATACAGATCATTCTACTATCGAATATTTGATGAAAAATAAGGATGTTAAACCAAGATTAATTAGATGGATACTTCTATTGCAAGAGTTTGATTTTACCTTAGTTGATAGAAAGGGAAATGATAATCAAATAGTTGATCATTTGTCTAGACTGGAAATGGAAATATTAACTAATTTTGCAAATAATTTTTTTAGAAAATTTCCCTGATGAACAATTATATAATATTGATGAAATGGATGTACTGTGGTATGCTGATATAATAAATTATATTGTAAGTAAAATTCTGCCACCTGATATTAAAAATCCACATTTAAAAAATTCATTTATGATTCAAAATTCTATTTTTGGGTTGACACATATTTATATAAACAATATAAAGATCTAATTATTAGAAGGTGTGTACCTTATGAAAAAACTCAACAGATAATTGAAAAATGTCATGATTCTGAATTTGGAGGACATTTTAGAATAAATAAAGCTGCATATAAGATTTTGCAAGCTGGATTTTATTGGCCTACTCTTTTTAGAGATGTTAATGAATATATTAAAATATGTGATAAATGTCAACGAGTAGGAAATATTTCTAAAAAATGAAATGTCTCTAAATTACACATTAGAAATTGAAATTTTTATGTGTGGGGATTAGATTTTATGGGACCATTTATGTCTTCATTTGGAAATTTATATATATTACTTGTTGTTGATTATATGTCTAAATTGATTGAAGCTATTGTTGTACCCATATGTGATGTTCGGAGTGTTTCTAAATTTTTAATTAAAAATATTTTTACAAGATATGAAATGCCGAGAGTAATTATTATGGATGGAGGATCACATTTTAGGAATAAGAGAATCAAAAACTTGATTAAGAAATATGTTATTATGCATAGATTCTCTACTGCTTATCATTCTCAAACTAGTGGTCTATCAGAGATATCAAATCGTGAAATAAAAAAAAATTTAGAAAAAGTTGTAAATCCTTATAAATTGGATTGGTTTGCTAGATTAGATACTACATTATGGGCATACAAAACTCCTTATAAGACTCCCATAAGAATGTCCCCATATAGACTTATTTTTGGAAAAATATGACACTTACCAGTAAAATTGGAGCATAAAGCATTTTGGCTATTAAGGAATTTAATTTTAATCTAAAATATGCTAGTGAGAAAAGATTATTGCAACTCAGTGAACTTGAGGAGATTATAAATGAAGCATATGATAATGCAAAAATCTATAAATAAAAAAAAAATATAGTATGATCGAAAGATTATTAAGAAGAAGTTTGAACCTGGACAAGAAGTTTAATTATATAACACAAGATTGAGATTATTTTTAGGAAAACTGAAATCCATATGGCTAGGACCATTTAAAGTAATTAAATTCTATCATTATGGAACTATTGTTATTAAAGACCCTAATATTGGAAAGATATTTAAAGTTAACGGTCATCGTTTTAAACATTATGAAGGGCACATACCTCAATGTAAAGAAGTTTTAATGTTAAGTCAACCCAACTAAACAAATGGTATGACAGGCTAATGACGTTAAATCAAGCACTTTATGGGAGACAACACATACTTATATGTTTATGTATTACTATTTTTTATAAGTATTTTATGCATTAGTAGATAATAATCCTACACAATTTAATATATTATAAATTAAGTTAAATATTGGTATTGGAGGAAAATTTGGAATCAAAATGAACAAAAAAATAGAAGTCACAATTTTTGGCCACTGGCGCAGACGGCGCCCGCGTAAAAGGACTTCAGCGCCGGCAGCGCCAATCGAGAGCGCCGAAGGTGCCGAGAGTAGTTTAACGATTTATGACAAATTTTGGTGGACTTTGGTGGGATTTCGCTCCATAATAATAGCCGAAAGCTATTTTTAAAGTCCTAAAAACTGCCTTGGACGACTAAAAACTTCCTATTTTTGAATTCCATGGCTTCCAATTCCAGAAATACTTCCAGGTATGGAGTTTTTAATAGAAGAAATTTTATCAATTTTGACGCACAGAGATTATACGACAAAATCATTACGAAGAAA